>JARKHS020001984.1:0-72391 GCA_030143305.2 Amblyomma americanum | reverse complement strand
TCCCCCCTTTCCGCCTTCGCAGTGCGGACGTACAGCCAGAAGAGCGGCCACTGCCCCGAGATCGTGGAGGACCAGAGCACGGACCCGGACTCGTGCTCCAACGAGTGCAACAGCGACTTCGAGTGCGCCGGCGTGCTCAAGTGCTGCCCCAGCTCCTGCGGGGGCGCCGTGTGCGTCGAGCCCTTCTCGGGCAAAGGTCGGTCCCGAGAGATAAAAGGGTTTCTCGCTTTAGAACACCTTGCATGATCACTGCTAGTGTGTTGCACGTCCGCGGCGGTCATATTTCGATGGAGGCGAAATTCTAAAGGCCCGTGTACTGTGCGATGTCAGTGCACGTCAAAGAACCCCAGGTGGTCAAAATTTCCGGAGCCCTTCACTACGGCGTCTCTCATAGCCTGAGTTGCTTTGGGACGTTAAACCCCCATAAACCATAAACGTGTTGCACGTCCAGAAATTTCGGACAAAAATTTTAAAAACTGAGATACTTTTATGGTACTATTGCAGGGAAAGTTCCTTTTTAATTTGTTTCATATCATTTCATTTATTGAACCCACAGGGCCAAAGGCATTAAAGAGGGTAGTGGTTAAAAAACAAAAAAAGATCCGTAAACAGATGCAATGCACATTACAAAACAAAGTACTATTATCATCCTCCTGTAATAGAATGCTAGCTAGTGCAGAACGAAAATGCTGTTTATCACTTATGTCGACGATATCTGTGGGAAGGCGGTTCTATTTACGTGATGTACGAGGCAAGAAAGACTGAAATGCCCTTATAGTGTTGCATATTTGAATGCCAGCTTTGTGACTATGATCAATGCGGTTTGACACGTATCTGGGTGATGGCGTAGCATGGGATGATGATACAGTTTATGAAAAAGGCTCAGACTAACTGTCTGCCGGCGGGATGCTAAAAGAGGTAAAGAAAGGTTAGCTTTATAATGGTCCATTCTTCTGATATGCTGAAAGTTGAAAAGTCTATTCGGCCATATTTACAATATGCCCCCCGGGGATCGGCAGAAGGAGGCAGGCAAAGCATGCCTCCTGACGAGGCCTACACCAGGGTTACACTTTAGGCTGAAGCAAAATATTTTAAAACGCTTCCATCGGTCGTATCGAACAGTTAAGACTCCCATAAAAACCAATGGGGAATGCTTTTGACGATAGAAAAAACGTTCATAGAAAAAAAATTCGAATGCCGTCGCGTGGTCTACAGATATGTTGATTGTTATAGTGAAACTGTACATCATATGAAAAAAAATGGCCTTCATAAATGGTTTCTCGTTCAAAAATGCTTTTGTCCAGAATTGCTGGGTATATACGTATTTGATACACAGATAATCATTGGTTCTTTCAAACGGTGTCTCCGAAGTTTATGCCTGCTGATATCAGCGGGTGCGCGAGTCGTTCTCCTCAGCATTGCGGGCACCACTCATGCTCTCTCGCGGTAGTGGAGCGTATATTAGTCTTACAGACGAAAAATTGACCGTACTTAAATGGTAGGGTGTTTCACAGAACTGCGTTTTTCATTATGTCATAGAAAACTGGCTGCAGCTTAGTCGTGTACTAAATGTCTACTGCAGCCAAGCTTTTTTTTTGCGAAGTTATTGAATGTTAGCATGCAGCTGGAAAGGTTACATGGACAAGCCAACAGAAGCACTACTGGAGGTAGACTAGTTTTCACTATTGCTGACGTGTTTATTCTTGAGAGCGCAGTCCGCTCAGCTTAGGAGAACGAATGTAGCGCGAAGAAATAGAGAAGGAATGGCTGAAGACGCAAGTGAAGCATGTGCGGTGTCGAGTGAGTGAGTTTCAATGTTGTGCCACTTAACCAGTGCTGGCTTTATCGTCTTTGGTTCAGCGTCCGTAACTGCGGCGCGGCAGGCTGGACACTCGCAGCAATGACGTCATATGTATTTGTGCCACGAGAAAGAGAAAGAGGGGCACGGTGGAAAAGTGGTTCAAAAAAGAAAAAAAAAGATTTAAAGACAGAGATAACAGGCACTGCATGGTCATTTCTGTAGTCTGTGTACCGAGAGAAGGAATTAAGCCTGTGCACTCAATCCTCCAACACAACCATTGCCAAAATTGCATAACCAAACGGTATATCCACTTAACCATGAGGGGACATGCCAGAGAAAAATGATGAAAGAAAGAAGGTGATGTTACTAGACTCAGGTCCGGTTCGCATCCTGCACATAAGAAAGGGAGAGATACCCTGAAAAAGATCGGAAAGGAAAGATCGTAGGCACTGCCTTGAGTAATGATTTTTCTAGAGCCGTCTGATCGAGTCTAGGCAGCATGCGACCGGTAGCTCGCCTCCCGTGCCAGAACGGGAAGTGATGAGGGCCACGTGCCGTAACCATAAACAAACAGTGGAAAACCCCACATGCCAAATCTTCGGTAGCGGTACATTTCCGCGTCATTGAGAGTTAAGGTCTTGGTCCTTGTACCTTCGGCGCGTAAAAAGGCCGTGTGTTCATTTCGACCTGCGATGTCAGAAAGGGATGGGAAGAGGCCTTCGTCTGGCTGTGTGTAAAGGATATGATTGCGAAACGGCAATGGTGATAATGGTAACGCCGATTTGTGTTCAGCTTGCCTAAGATTTAATGGTGAGGCTGTCCAGTCGAATGTCAGATTGAATATTTACCTACTACAGGGCCTCTCAGCTCCGGACCTGCTTCCACTTTTTGCCTACCCTTACAAAAATTTTTCAGACGGTCCATAGACTGTCTATAGACTTCTTTCTATAAAGTCTATAGACTCCCTATAGACAAATCTTATAGAATAGTCTGTAGACATACAGATCCTACAGACAGTCTATAGACAATCTGTAGATTTATGACCATACAATTTTAATAGACTTTTATCTATAGAATTTCTATAGAGTGCATAGACAAAAAGAAATATCTATAGGAAGGCAGTAGTATATAGACAGTCAATAGACCATTTTTAAGGTGGTGCTCTTTCAAAGGCTTTGTTCAGGCAGCGCTGTGAAAAAGGAACTTTCCGCTTAGGCTTGCCACGCCACCTCGGCAATAACAGTCAGTCAGCGCATACTGTCAGAAAGTAGATAGAGATAACAAAAAGAATATTGCGGCGATGGAAACAGCTTCCGATTAAAGTACTCAAATGGCATACGCTACCTTCAACAAGTGGGGTGCAGTCGTGAGGAATTTGGCTCTTACGCACACGCTTCTTGCTCTCATCGACATCGTACGGGTCCGCGATTAAGTGCGTCATTGAACAGCCTTGTAGACTTACGCCCATCTTTTCAATTGACGCCTAATTTACTGCATATCTTTTCAATCGAGCTGCTTTCTGCCACCTCGTGAGTGGTACGATATGTGAATAACGATGTCCCAATTCACGTTTCTCCTTCCACAAGAGCTTATCAAGATTCCGCGATCTTTTGGCGCGATGTAGTTGCACTTAGGAGAGGTTGACGCCATCTGCGGTACCCTTAGGCGTCGAGGGGGTAGTTCCCTGGAGTATTTTGCCAGAGAGATAAAATCGGAGGCGCTAATACCCGCTTCGATATCCGTTGGAGCTGGCTACGCTTTTATTGTCAGACAATCAGAAGCAGCAATTACGCAGAAGTATGCAACTCCGGGCAAAATTGCGACCCTTAGAATTTAAAAGGTTCCTGCATTTACCGAAAATTTCTAATGCCATTGTGCGTGGGATAATGCACATGTCGTCTAGTTTTTGATTTGCCGTTCATAGGTTTCAAGCCTTCGGCTTTGCCAATTTCATCATGTATATCGCTGTGAAAAAAAAAGAAATACATCTTCGGGCTTCACGTGTCCTTACTGTATTCTACCAGCCATCGGCGTTATCGTGGCAGCTGAATACACTGTGGTATTTTCTTGATATCTGCCTTTGTCCGTGCAATACGTTTTCATCTTTCGCGGCATGACGAAATGTGTAACTAATAATCGGTCGTGTGACTTCAGGAAAATATGGCGATTTTTTTTTTGTTGCGTTGTCGTCACAAAGCTTATTACGCAACACGTTCACTGCTATAGCGATATCCGGAGCCCCATTTCCTCTCCATCGTGGTCCACCGGTGGGCCATCTCAAATTTTTTTCGGATGCGATGTGGCCCATCAGTGGGGCACTGGCAAAGCCAGCTTCTTGGAACGGCCGACAGATGGCAACGGGGACCTGGCATGTGCGCTTTTCGCGGGCTTTTTGAAAAATCTGAGCTGCGCCCCATGACTTCATCGATCGATTCGTAACCGCACTATGTAAATGCACGACGTTACTCACCGGTGACCCAACACGCAGTGAACGTGTTAATCATACTGTGGACAGCATGTTTAAACGCTGTGTCACGCCAGTGTCTGTCTCGCAAAAAGAGAGCGCTCTTGTGCTGTTGGGGTGATGCGCTTGAGTTGCGAGTTGCATGTTGCTCGTTGTGTGGTGTGACGCAGACCCGTGCGACAACGTATTCTGCGGACCCAACGCGATCTGCATGCTGGAGAACTCTGCGCCCGTATGCCGGTGTGCGAGCGGATACAGCGGCGATCCTAACAACGATACGACGGGCTGCACCCAAGGTCGGTCTTGACGCGACTAACCCACCGTCTCGCGGCTTAGTCTGGCATGACCTGTCTTGTGGCATGAACGGCTTGTGTCGGGGCTAGCTGGAATGGCGAGATGGCGTCCTATGCACTGCTGATTAGAAACACCGTTTGGAAACATAGCAGGGGCGGGAATATATACTTAGGCAGCCAAGGAACACCAGAAAACTGCCTGATTCTCAAGCTCGCACAGCTGCTAAAGTGAGCAGAGTTCAAAATTGTGTCCATCGACATTTTGCAATCAAGTGGTAATATATAATGAAGCATCAGTGCTTTCTCTTTATTGACAGTTCTTCTCGGTGATGTTATATATTTTGCCAAGCTCTTTTGAGTGCTCATTCTAAAAAAAAAAAATCAGCGTCAGAAATTGCCATATTCCACGACTAGTAAACAGTGCAGTAAAATTCCTCCTCTTACCGCAGCAATTCCCGGTTCTCTTGAGTTTCACCCACAAATAACGAATACTTAGCTTTAGTTGAGCGTGCCTTTCGCGGTGAGCAGAACAACATCTTGCCTTGCTGGACGCTTTTCCTGACGTGTATTGCACGCACAAATATGTCACAGTACGGGAAAGTAATCAGCAATTTCATGGCGTAGCATAAATGCAGCTTGAAAGCCGTAGTTAGGTCAAGGTGAGAGCTTTAACCTATTTGCCGTCCATCCCAGACAACAAAAAAGCGTGCAGACAGTTACTCTTTTGCTGTGGGAAGACAATTTGCGGAGCAACAAATCGAAGTGCAAGGTAAACCCAGGAAGGATGACTGGCAACTGTGGACTTTAACATTAGGAACTTCAGCAAGAAACTTCAGCATTAGAAATTTCAGCATTAGAAACTTCGGCATCATAACTTCGGCATTAGAAACTCCTGCATTAGAAGATTCCGCGTTAGAAGATTCGGCTTTAGAAACTTCAGCATTAGAAACTATGGCATCAGAATTTGGCATCAGAATCTTGGATCAAATTTGGCATCAGAATCTATGGTATCAAACTTTGGCATCAGAAACATCAGCATTAGAAACATCAGCATTAGAAGCTTCGGCATTAGAAACTTTGGAAATGGAAACTTTGGCACTAGAAACTTTGGCACTAGAAACTTTGGCACTAGAAACTTCGGCACTAGAAACTTATGCACTAGAAATTTCAGCATTAGAAACTTTGGCATCAGGAATTTAAGTATTGGTCATCACTAGCATTAGAAGCAGAGAAGGCTCTCTTGTGCTTTGCTTTAAGTTTTGGCAATCGGACTCCTCAGTCCTGCGTGATGACAAGAGAATTCACACATCGATTGTCTGTGCAGAAGAAAATGCCGCGACACCCACGGTCACTCCACCCAAGCCCGATCAGTCTGCCCCATCAACGGACACTTGCGTCTACAAGAACCAGACGTACCCGGTGAACGAGTATTTCTACGACGGCTGCAGTCTCAAGTGCCACTGCACCGACCAGACCGAGGTGGAGTGCATGCAACGGTGCCTCTTCACCCTGGAAGAGCCTCCCACGGGCAACGTCGACCCCGGCTGCGAGATTCTCACGGACCCCAACGACTCCTGCTGCAAGATCCTGGCTTGCGAGGCGTCACCCAACGGAACCATCGCGGTCCCGAACGTCACGGCACCTGGGCAGAACTCGGATGCTGCCGGAAATGAAACCGCCAAGAACGACGTCGAGGTAAGGCACCGCTTAATTTATTCCTAAAATTACAGCAATAAGCGGTGATGTGTGCTCAAGCTATTAGGCTTTGAAGATATCTTTTAAAAAGAAATTGATGTGATGAAGTTAGATTGAGGATCAGCCGCTACAGAGTTCGAAGTCATATATATATATATATATATTTTATATGCGAGAATTTTCTGAGCCGTGTAGCACGCACAAATCAGTAATACTCCACTGTTTGGTAGATACAGCTTCGAGCAGTCGCATGTGCCAAATGCGAACACCGTGGTGCCTCGGTAAAGTTGTCCAGTACGCGGTTGATTCAATCACAGATGCAGAGACGTCTGTAAAGGGTTTTCTTTTTCAAAGCTGCGGCGAATTTTAACAAAGCAAAAAAAAACTTGTAGTAGATGATTGCTTTATTTGGCCATCAACCGTCACATTGGCGAATGCAGGTTGCTTTCCGACAGAAGCAGTTGCAAGATCTCTGCTGTAGATCTGACTGGCAACGCAAAAACTTTGTGAGAAGCAAACAGGCTACACGAAGGAAGATAATCGACATGAACTGCTGGCCATGCAATGGCGCTCCTACGGCATTCGCACGGTTCCTAAACTGTGGAGAATGAGAATCCTCATGCTCACTCTCCATAGCTTCGGAGTTGCAGGAATGCCGCAGGAATCCCTTCAGGCAGCTCGAATGAACTTGTAGCGTCGTGCTGAACCACCTGAATGTTGTTGAGAAAATAAATGGGTACACTCCCGATGAGTCCGTTCCGCGCGAGCGCAACCTGCACGAGAATGACGCGGGCCGGCGACGGCTGGTGCATGCATGTTTGAAGGCGACCACAACTGCACGGCCCTCGGTGGCAAACACCACTGTCGCTGGCGCCAGCGATGACCAGACGGCAACCACCATCGTCTACGAGCAGGAGACCGTGACCGAGAAGATGCTCGTCGACACCGGCCTCACCACCATTGTCAACGTTATGGAGCCCGCCAACGTCACGGACAGCCCGCTGGGGACCTCGAACGTCACCGCTGCCGGCAACAGCATCGGGAGCGACGGCACGCCGAACGCCTCTCGTCAAGGAGGCTACCCAGGTAAGCGCACCATGAGGGATGCTTTGTAGAATTGGCGAAGAATTGCAAGCGCAGAGCAAAAAGAAAAATGGACCCGTGCATCATGCTGCGAGGATTGAGTGTATCAATTATTGATTCATGCAGGAATATTTTTTTTACTGTCGCGCTGTCCTTTGCTTTCTGCAGTAAGGTGTAACAGAAGGCACGTCGTTTCTGGATGACGTTACTTGGAACTCGTTAGCTTCAAGGAACTGCGTAAACAGAAGTTCATCTGCGTAACGTTTGGTTTGGTATCACAAAAAACCATGCTATGTATAGATTGTTAGTCTCCTATTCGCACCGAAGGCAAACGTTCTTGATATGTATCTTTCTTCAGCGATCCATGAAGCGTTTGTCTATTGCTTTTTAATTTTTCCATGAGGCTATTGGTGCAGTTTCAGGGGTCATTAGGATATACTCTGGATCGTGAGCCACGGTGTTTAAAGCTTCGTCCAATGATTAGATGTACTTGGCAGTAACCAACAACTAGCAGCACGTCAGAGCAGAGTTGGACGGGAGAGTTCTCGACCCATCGTAAACACTAAAGTGCTGTTTGGAAATAAAGCAGCTGATAACATCGTAACTTTTTCAGGGGCAATACAAAGCTTTGTATCAGGTTCGAGCCGTTGGGAACAGCAGTGTTCTTAGCACTGGCAACCTAGTTGCTCGCAAAACTACAATTGCATGGCAAGGGAATCCGTCCGTAAAAATGCAAGAAAGCAATGTGCGTCCCTCTGGCGTTCCCCCACAGGCAAGCTGCACAGGTTCGACGGGTGCGAGTTCCGCGGCAAGGTGTACCAGGGCGGCGAGACTTTCTTCGACGGCTGCGAGGCCCGGTGCACGTGCAGCGGTAAGGGACACCTGTCCTGCGTGCCACGGTGCAACATCATCAGCGCCAGCGGGGGCGACACCTGCAAGGAAGTGGCCGACCCGAACGATGCCTGCTGCCGTGTGCTGGTCTGCAATCCTCCCGGAGACACCCAAGCTCCGACCAGCGTAGAAGGTACGGCTGAAGAGTCGTGTTATCTCTGTCGGTATAAGGTGGCCTGTGGAGTGTACCGCATGTCCGTTTCTTGAGAACTTGCCAATTGTCCAGTTGGAATTCGCTGCAGCGTGCTTTACCATGATGTACTACAAACCATGCAGTTGAAGACAAAAGACAACACGTACATTCGTGTTCGTCGTTGCTTGCGGTAAAATTTGTTCTATTCTATTGTTTGCTCATTAAAAAAAACTGCCCGTGCACTTTTGAGCATGACATGCAGTGGCTGCCGAGGCAAAATTACGGTGTGTGTGTGTGATAGTTGCCGTGACATTTATTGGTTTACATTTATACGATCTCTCGGGACAGCCTTTGGATCGAAATCATTGATAATGACTAAAAAAGGTCAGCAGAATTGATGTTGTTAGTTCTGTTAACATAAATGCAATGGGGCAATGAGAAAAGCAACTGCGAACAACGATCGCTACAGCGCTGAAAGTATTAGTGAAAAAAGCGGTGGCTTATACCTTCTCATGTTTCCCTTGAGAGAGTCAGCAGTATGCGTAATACAAAATGTGCAACCTGTTGTGAGTACTTGGTGTTAACAAGACTCTCTTCCGAATAATTTTGCACTAAACTGCACAAAGGCACTGAACACACTGTCATTGTTGAGGGCGCAAAAAGACATCCTAAACGAAGGAAGAAAAGTGAGAGTAAATTTTACTACGCATGAAATTAACTGGTGTTAGATGTAGATTTATGGCAGGTTGGGCTGGCACAGTAACAACTCTTGCAGAGGAATGTCCATAAAATTGGTAATACTTCTGTTGGTAATACTTCTGAATGTTGTGACATACCTGGCTGTTTACATAAATTCGGCCGAAAAGCTGGCTGAGCAATGAACTGTGCTCACTGAGATTTTACAGCAACAAGTAAGTTTTGCACATTTGTCTTCTGTGTTTTCGTTTTTACTGAAATGTTGTGCGATTTCTTCTCGTGTCAGGCTTGAAGCTGCTCATTGAAATGGCTGAACCTGAAAACGGTACCACAGTCAAGATCCGCTGGACCATGCTTCAGGACAATAGGACTATGCACATGGCAGCGGACACGATGATCCAGGTAAGCATAATTCCTTTTCTTTTACATGCGAGGTTTATCTTGACAAGCTATACATGGAGGACACCTGTCCCAGAAAATTCAGCGGAGATAGTATTGTGTCCTGGCATTTCGCCCCACTCAAAAGACCGAGATTTTTTTAAGTGAACGCGAACTGAAGTTGGCTAAGGAAATGGGAATATAAATTTGTAGTAAAAGAGCGGAGATCTCAAACTTAGCTTGGAATATGTCATCAAAAAACCTTATGCACGACGGACAGGAAACAAAAGGCAAAACATATTCTATGACAGAAGTGTGGGAAAGAGGAATTTCCGCTTGTGCCGCACTCAGCATCTTTGATCACACTGATCTGTTTTTAATCATTCGTTGTTTTGTACAGTGGGTAAGCGAATTGATAACTGACGTGCAGTCGGAAAAAATTTGAGGGCGAGCAAACTTTTTGCTCAAAACTGTTAATTTTCTACTTATTTGACAACTAATCTTTAAGACTACTTTTCAGTATTGTACGCCAAGAGGAAAACTAGTCAGACAATGGATAAACTGCACTCTTCACGCGTAATTGTGGAGTAATCAATAAATGAATGGAGCCGCCGCGGTGGCTCAGTGGTTATGGCTCTCGGCTGCTGGCCCGAAAGACGCGGGTTCCATCCCGGCCGCGGCGGTCGAATTTCGATGGAGGCAAAATTCTAGAGGCCTGTGTACTGTGCGATGTCAGTGCACGCTAAAGAACCCCAGGTGGTCGAAATGTCCTGAGCCCTTCACTACTGCGTCCCTCATAGCATGAGTTGCTTTGGGACGTTAAACGCGCATAAACCCATAAACCAATAAATGAGCGCTGAAACTTTGTTCCGCCTTATTTGACCGCACCCTTGCATAGATGGTCTAACGTGCGCACAACACACTGACTCTCGTAGCGGCTTCGAGCGTTAAAACGCTAGACTAATATGCCCCGCATCCATCTATCCCTGTGATTTGTGTGCAGGTGTGGTACGCTGTGGTCACGAGCGACGGAGGCACCGTCCAGTGGATGAAGCACAAGTACAAGCTGAGCGACATGCGTGCCGTGCCGGCCAGCTCGTCCTTCGAGATCCGCCTGGGCGGCCTGCAGCCCGAGACCGAGTACTACCTCCGCCTGGTCAAGCCTCCGGGGGAGGACGCCGACGCGGAGTCCAGTGCCACGTCCAGCAACACGGTCAAGGTCAAGACCTTCGCTCCCGGTACGCTTCACGCATCAACGCTCTGGCGCGGACGCCCGTGACTCGTTCACGTCTGTTGTATGGCGGGCGCCTGCTTGTCTACATTGGAGAACTAGGACAGCTGAGCTAGTTGGAAAGAAGTTGTCATTTTAGGTGAATTCACTGACAAGTACACGAAACACGCAAAGGGTGTCCTGTGGCTATGTCTCTTTATGTACTTGTCTAATTCACTGACAAGTACACGAAACACGGAAAGGGTGTCCTGTGGTTATGTCTCTTTATGTACTTGTCTGCTTGCGCTCAATTAGCCTAAAATGACAGTATGCAATTGGAACTGTAAGCCTGGCGGTGGTGAAGCTCAGTATTTAGTAAGGATGAGGGCAAAGGGTTGCCAGGAGAGCGAGACGATGGGGAACTTATGCTGCTTAGACAATGATGTGTCATCTTCATTTCGGAATGAATGCCTGAATCCATCAGAATTGCTTTGCTTGGTTTTAAGCTGCTTAGTGATGAGCTTTCTTCCGTCTGCAACAGCAAATACAACAAACGATTATAATAGTTTAGTACTGACAGCCTTGTTTAGTGAACCTCTTTGCTGATGTCTAAGAAGGAAGCAGATGTTTCAATGAACGATATTTTACAGTCAAGAAGGCAGACATTTCAATGAACTTACAGTCAAGAAGGCAGACATTCAATGAACGATATTTTACAGTCAAGTGGGTTAAGATGGTCATGACTTTGTTTTAAGAGCGTCAGCTCTTACTCATCACGTATCGAGATTTCGTGGGGTCTGCTACCACCATGAGATCACAGCGCCATCTGTGGCAGCAACTAGAAAACAGCATATATTGCATGGAGACTTGTAGCGCCATCTACAATAACATTGTAGAAACAACCACCTGCCGCATGCCAATGATGACGTCTCGGTGCAATATGGTGGATAATGGTGGAACTGTGTGAGAATGACATCAGGGGATGAAATGGCGGCATAGTTTCAGTTCCTTGAATCCAAGATGGCGGCCATTAAAATTGGTTGTGCCCTCCCATCCCTTTCTTCCTCACTCCCCAAAAATATCGTACAACGGGAGGAAAATTGTCCCGTTACGGGATCGCTATATGTGTATGCATTCGTTCCCCTATATATACTCCGACAACAAGGGGCACCCATCTGGGGACAGTTGTATACGAAATGGCGGCATAGTTTCAGTTCCTTGAATCCAAGATGGCGGCCATTAAAATTGGTTGTGCCCTCCCATCCCTTTCTTCCTCACTCCCCGAAAATATCGTACAACGGGAGGAAAATTGTCCCGTTACGTGTATACCGTCTCGTGTATACCGAATTTGGTCGGCAAATAAAACCCTATGGGTTGTGGTATAGAAATAAAACCACAATTAAATAACAGGTAAACATTTTATACATGCAATTACTAATTGTAGCGCAACCATATCGCGCCGCAAACCGAATTCTAGGCCCCCCTTGACCCACCAAACGAAGCAAGTTCCGTCTGGAACGTATCTGGAGAGGGTGTAACTGGACAACGGGCGCGTTCTTCTTCGCTTTCTTCGTCTAGTAAACCAAACAGCTAACGCTCGTTACTTCAACATCTTCCAGACGGTGGCGGCTTTTTTTAATAATCTGCTCTTTCCCGCTCGCGAACGTTGATTTGAAAACAGCATTGCAGGCCGAGGTGCGTAAAGTTTACGCCGTTAATATGCTTGTACCTAACGGTGCATGACTGTGTGGGTTCACTGGCAGATGATAGTAATATAAAAACTTCAGTTTTATCCTCGTGGCTTATCTTGTGCGCTGTAACTTTAAAGCTTCTAATCCAAGCTTTAGATGCCGCCGCGGTGGCTGAGTGGTTATGGCGCTCGGCTGCCGGCCCGAAAGATGTGGGTTCGATCCCGGCCGCGGCGGTCGAATTTCGATGGAGGCGAAATTCTAGAGATCCGTGTACTGTGCAATGTCAGTGCACTTTAAAGAACCCCAGGTGGCCGAAATTTCCGGAGCCCATCACTACGGCGTCCCTCGTAGCCTGAGTCGCTTTGGGACGTTAAACCCCCATAAACCATAAACCAAGCTTTAGATATGGATGAGTGGTGCTGCCGCTGTGAATGTCCAGGTGGGATTAGCCTTACAGTGGCCTGTCGGCAAATGCTTCGCCAGAGTCACTGACTTAAAGGGGCTGTAAAGGGGGCTCAATAAAGTTGCGGCATGCCTGGCATATTGAAGCACGCCGCTTCACGAATAGTGTCTAGCGCGGATTTTTTAAATGGGCTTTGTAGAAGCGGAGTTATCTGTAGTTAAAATTTGAATTTCAGCATCTTCGCGCCTTTCCCTCTCCTCTCGCCACTTTTTGCACGCTGGAAGGTAGGCGCTCCTTCACCGACGCCCCTCTGGGAGCGGAGCTTCCCGACCCGCCGGAGCTAAGCGGCTCATTGGCCGCGGCCACGGTAGCTTCCTGATGTCTGAAAGAATCTAACCAATGGCCAACTCTCACCTTGTCTACGCAGATGCAGGAGGGTGCGAGCATAAAAAATTCGCCGGGAAGGGCTCGCCAACTTTGACGCGTGATTGTGGGTGGTCTGCCGCGTGTCGAAGAGTATTATTTGGCTCTGGTTTTCATGGCAACACAGTGCAGTGATTGAGCTAATGTGCTCTCCTCGGAAGGCGTTTCAGAGCCCCTCTAAATGATCGTGTCTCTGCCTCGGTTTCATAAGGCCAGTGTCCTCTGAAAACCTTGAATGATTGTCACGCTGATCGCCGCTTAGGTCGGGAACCCTCAGGGTGCACGATGACAGAGACATCGTCCAATGGACAGTTCAATCCACACAGGTTTTCCAGGAGTCTCTGACGCTCGGTACAAAAACGCGGGCACGCCAAAAATGATACAGTTCACATCACCCACACCGTCACATTTTACGCGCATAGGTGAGGTGGCGCGGCGAATCTTGTGCATCCATACCGGCATATAGGCGGAGTTTGTGCGCAGTTGATACAAGAGAGTAGCTCGTCGTGCGACAAGCCTCGTGTAACGCAACAGAAATGCACAGGCGGCAGAAGTGCCGAAAAGAATTGCACCAGTCCTTTTGGACAGCCGCTGGAATATTAAGACCAGACCTCTTGGGTAATGTCTGCCGCCGTGTCACGAGCGACTCCAACGTGAGGTAGTAGCCACTGGGAGCAAATTGTGAATCCTTTGAACTGTAGCTTCCTCAGCCAGGTCAGAGACCAGAGGCAAAATTTATCAATGGGAGTCCCTTGCTGGAGACTAGTGCAGACTTGAAGTCACAGAATAACGACTCCCTGTGGTTTGCAGAAAGACAGCCACAACACAATTACCAGAAAAACATTCTCGAAAGTTTAACGTCCACATTCCACGCGCCAGCCAATGCCAGCTACGAGAGCAGGCGCCTGTTTTACCAGCAGTACCACAACGAACAACGAGCAGTAGCAGGAGCAGTAGGGGATATTCAAAATTCTGTAAGTGAGCTTTGCCACATAACAATGTTGCTCAAGGAACGGTGGCCAACCATGCATTTCCAGGTGAAATAAAACAAAGGACTCGTTTTTTTGCTCGGCTATTGTAAAATACGCTTTATACATTCCATCCACACCCTTATCACGTCACCTGCGGCCTTCACGGTCCTTTTATACAGATATCCGCCGTCTTGTCTTGGGCAACATTTTTACGTGGTAAAGCGCACTTTTGGAATTTTGAATGTCCCCTATAGTGTCGCTTTGGAGCTGCTCTTGAAGATTGCGCCTGACCTTATTGCTCCGAAGTCAAGACAGCAGTGCTCAGCGACTCCCCCTATTGTTCTGCGCTCCACCAGCGGTGCGAGCATCTTTCAATGGATGCGTTCACCGCAACCGGACGTACGAGGCCGGCCAGGTGTTCTACGATGGCTGCGACCACAAGTGCGTGTGCCACGCCGAGGGCCTGATCGAGTGCCAGGACCGGTGCGAGGTGTACGTGGACACAGTGGGCTACGAGGACTGCCAGTGGGCGCCCGCGCCGGACGACGCCTGCTGCATGATTCCCTACTGCGATGGCAAGCCGCCAACACCCCGGAAGCCCAGCGGTAAGCCACGCTGTGGCCTTTGCTAGAACTGCTTGAGTATTCGTTCTGCATAAATAGAGCGTGGAGGTTTTTGTGTGAAGGTTGAGGCACCTTGAAGAAAGTGACAGCTAGTTTAAGGTGGCCTTCGTATGATGACCGAGTGTTAGAAATATTACAAGCTGGTAGAGAATACTACAAATATTACATGCTTACTATTTCTCACCTATTTCTTGAATTACTTGGCACAGAATGCACATTATCTAATCTGCGCGTCTATTCGGTCGTTCCAACGACGGTGGCGGCGCCACGCGGCCTCTTCTTGAAACGGCGAGCCGGTGATCGCTCTGCTTGGCGCGTGCAATCGCAGTGGTTTGCAGCATAAGATACGCGTCAAAAATGAGTATATTTCGTTCTTCTACGATGTGCGAACATTCCAAACAGCAACCATGTTGTTTCTGCCAACACGTAAATAGTTCGAAAAGCAGTGATTAAGTGCATTCTGCAGGTTGGTAACGAGTTTCAGTCCAATGACCCGTCTCAGCGGCGTACTCTGTTGACTGCCACGACACCGTGTCGTCAATGCATTCCTATTCGGTGCTTTGTTCATGCGACCAACGTAGCGTACCACAGCTGCATGAAAGCAGTGGAGTGCTTATACAATGAGCTGATGAAGTATATTGGTTATATTTTAAGGCGGACGTTTGCAGAAAACAAAGATTTTTCAGCAAGATTCAGTCCATTCTGGTCTAGATTAAACACGGCTTTCTGACTACAACATAATTGCTGAATGGTAAGAACTTTACTATTATACCTTCATTTCTCGAATATAATGCGCAGTGCGGATGAAATAACCGCGAACGCTTCTTGGAAAATAACTGTCGTCTGCTCACTCGCTCACAGCGTTTTTCCCCGCTAGTCAAAAACAAATTTTGAGCGCTAATTTAAACTGTATTACTCGAATGACCCCTTGGCTGCCGCTTCAAACCACAGCTACATTGCCTTTTCTATTACCGCATATATGTGACTAACGTACGCTGCAGATGGACTATAGTAGGACACAATTAAGTCTGCAGTAAAGCTCCGCCCACATTACGGAGCACCGAACAGAATTTCTTCGTGAGAAAATGTAGACCCCCTGTAAAACTTTTATGTTTAGATAAACAAGCAGCCAATCATGAACCGAAATTGTAGGCTCAAGGATTTTGATCATTCTGGCTTGTTTGATGCAGCCCAACATTAAAAGGTTGATTTTGGTCTCTGTTGTAATTGGTAAGTGCAGTTATTTTACGCCGCGGACCGGTGGCCAGTGTTACCAACTGCTAATTTTCTTTTCAATTGGGTCTTTATAAGATCAACGCGCAAGCAATACACCTACCGTATTTATGCGGGTAAGGGCCGCACTCTTGTAGGCACCAAATATAGCGTCGGACTGTCTGTGTTTTTAAAGTAGTTTCTTTCCGCTTTCGGGTAAGTGCCGAAAGAACAAGAAAGTGAACGCGCAAAAAATCACAGTTCAAAGTGTTTGTCGCACTTCACTATGCTTAGTTCGCAAGTTTCAACGGAGTTTTTGCGGCACTTACGAACTGGCGATTCCATGCTCATATCGATAAAAATTTATTTCGAGCCTGTAATGCAGCGAAAGTTAAGCAGAGGATCTTATTAATAACCAAGAATAATTTACTGCTTTTTATTTAGACTCTAAAAATCACACGAAAGGTGCCACAACGTCAAGAAGCCGCTTTGCTTCTATAGAGACGCACGCTATGGCATCGGCGCCATCACCGCCTCGTCCTCCATGTCGTACAGCCGCCGCGCCACCTATAGGATCTGGAATGACCGAATAGGCGTGTTTGCATGTGGGTATTTGCGAAAAAAGCTTACCCTCGGCTCTTTCTGTGTCATTCTGATAACAAGACTCTATTTCACAGTACGAAAGCCAACAGGGTGCTCTATTCCAACAATTATTTCCCGGGCTCGAACCCGGCCGCGGCGGCAGCGTTTCGATGGAGGCAAAACGCAAAAGGCGCCCGTCTGCTGTGCGATGTCGGTGCACGTTGAAGATCCCAAGGTGGCCGAAATTATTCCGGAGCCCTCTACTACGGCACCTCTTTCTGTATTTCTTCTTTTACTTCCACCTTCGTCCCTACCTTTATGGCACGGTTCGGGTGTCCACCTAGATGTGAGACAATTACTGCGCCATTGCCTTTCCTCAAAAAATCAATTGTAAGTCTTCAACATAACCAAACAAAGGATCCGCGCTGTAGAGGGCAGCTATGATCAGGATAACAGCCTTGTCAGCAATCTCTATATTAGCTTCAGTATTTTCTCACATCGCACTCATTGTTCCTTCCCTTATTGAGGGAGGAGAAGGAGGAGGAAGATGAAGAAGAAAGGCAGGGAGGTTAACCGGAAGAATAACCGGTTTGCTACCCTTCACGGGGGGGGGGGGGGGGGGTAAAAGATGAAGGGGAAAAGACAGCCAGTTCAAGTCATGCGTTCATACTAATGAACTGGGACCGAGTGTTAGAAATGTTAGAAGCTATTACAGAATGTTACCAATATTAAATGTTTACTATTTCTCGCCTCTTTTAGAATTACGAGGCACAAAATACTCATTCTCTAATCTGCGCGTCTATAGGCTACGCTTCCTGTAGCGAATCGTTTTACTGTCGTACTTTATTGAGGGCACTTCCTATAACCTGTACGGCTACGATCACTTTCTACATGACAATAAATCGTTCCCTCACAACGTCCGAGAGCCGGATCAGCCGAAATGAAGGGCCAGTGTTCTGTTCCTTCACTTTGTGCTGCTGTGTAAAGAACATGGTAAACCGACATGGCCCAGCAGTTGGCGCTGACCTACGCTGTCACATTTATCGAGTAATTCCCAAGTCCCGACCGCTGCCCTCCTGCAGATCCTCAGAATGACGTGTGCCTGGACGAGGCCGGCAAGCCGCACCGGCTGGGCGACGAGTGGGAGACCGGCCAGGGCTGCCTGCGGCGCGTGTGCACGTGCGCGCTGCTCGCCAACGGCTCGGCGCTGGCCGAGTGCGTGGGCGGCTGCCCGCCGCTCTCGGTGACCGTGCAGTCGGCCGACAAGGACTGCCCGCAGCCCGTAGTGGTCACGCCCGACGACCCCTGCCTCTGCCCTTACGTCATGTGCAACGGGCCTCGCGGCGGTAAGGGTACGCTCCTTCGCCCACGTGTTCGCGACAGACCCGCGCCGGGCGTTTCTTGGGCACAGATTGTGGACTTGCCGCTGACCTTCCTGTTGTCGTTGTCGTGCTATATCTACCACTGTGATGCTATGTCACTGCTTTGACATGAAAAGGATCTTAAGCTTTTATGTGCAGATGAAAAAAAAAGATCAGTCCATTAGCATGAAGGCATGACTTGAACCGTTACCCCTAACAATTAACGACGCTTCCTGTTGCGAATCGTTCACTGTCATTTAAACGATTTTTAACGACGTGGACTCAAAGACGACCGGTAGGTGAGAATGTAAGCAAGAAGGAAATAGCAGTGCTAAATTAGATTTAAGTGGTCGAAGACAAGCAGGCAGGAGTATACTGTCAGGGAAATGAGTGAGGCAGCTGGATTTCGCCTAATGAGACGAGCGATACAACTTTCCGCCTTTACTAAACTGTCACCACGGAACACAAACACAAGAATGATTCAAAAATAAACAAATAAAGAATACAAATAAATGAATTTATTTACCAGCATCAATAAGCTTTCAGCTGTGAATTCCTAAGTTTTTCCGCTCATATGGGCGCCAGACAGTGGAAAAGACTGTCGACCAGGGTGACCTGTTCCTCCTCCCTCTTCTGGTCTGCAGCGTCCGTGCCTGCCCCTCCGCCCAGCACCGCCGTGTCGGCTGCGCAGCCGGGTCCCGCCATGTGCAAGTACAACGGCCGCCTGTACAGCGTCAACGAGGAGTTCTACAACGGCTGCCTGGAGGTGTGCCACTGCGGCGCCAACCTGCGCGTCAACTGCGCCATCATCGAGTGCCCGCACCACTTCAACCAGCACTTCAGCGAGTGCCTCGAGTGGGACATCGACCCAACCTTCCAGCCGTCGCCGCCCAACTGCTGCCCGCCCTCCAAGTGCAAGAAAGGTGCGCCCTTACGCAGCACCCGCGAGTGAAAACATCGCGCTCAATATTAACGAGTTTGAAGGTTTTGTCTGTCTCAGCATTCGTTGAATTTGATTCGGAGGGTGAGGCGTTGGTATTACGGACCTGATGGTGCATCTGCCGTTCTGAGCCAGTGTATACTACTTAAAGATAAATACGTGCTCGTGCCGTTCACATAGATTTCACTATTACCTTCTGTTGGGGAGGCTGTGAGACTTAAGGCTGCTCTTCAGCAAAATGCGAAAGTAGCCAGTGCTTTTCTAAAGTTACTGTGCCATTCTCGATTTCCTCAGGAAGTCATCAAACTTGCACCCTAAAAGCATTGGCAGTGAGTGGCACTCAGGACAGTGGAAGGCAGTGAAGTGGACGTATTTTGGTTTAGCCTAAACCACTTAAAATACCGGGGCTGAGCTCCACGCATCGACGGCGACTTGTTTCGCACGTATAGTCAGCTCGAAACTTATCGAAGCTCCTTGTATTTCGCACACAAAACCCCAAGAAAGTGCGCGAGTTCAGTGATGGTATTCAAGCTCCTTGGCCTTGAATACCTTGCCCTGGAAGACTCCTTCACAGACTGGAGGCGCCAAATCTTCAATAAAACGGAGAGTTGAGCTAGTTTGTACGTACTGCTGGGAATAACAGCGCAGAGACAGGTACAAAGAAAGAAGACAACAGGACCCCAAATCCCCAAATCTTGGATGTTGGGTGTAATTTCTCCCTTGAAGATTGTGTCAGAAACTGGCGCTGGTTATGTATGAAAAGTGCTCACACGAACGGAAAGCTGTTGCTACAGCTGTTGGTTAAGAAATTCTCATGTCCAATTCGACCTTCTTCCCAATAAATTATTCAGAATTTCGTTGATTCGGTTCTGTTGGTTGGCTTCTCTTCCCGTTGTCGTTTGCTGCTGTAAAAGGTGGCATGCGGAGTCAACGTGTAATGTAAAAAGTAACAATTCATTTGCTTCCCTTAACTAAAGCAGAAAACTCAATCCTTAATTCATGCTTGCATTAGCAACATAAAAACTGGAATGGCCTAGAATGGAATGCCATGTTAAAAGGTGCGTTTAGTTGTCTTACCAGGATTTCTTTTCTTCCCTTTGCCAGATGGCTCGTGCCTGTTCAACGGCGTCAAGTTCCGCAACTTCCAGCAGATCCCGCAGGAGATGCTGGACTGCGGCAAGCGCTGCGTCTGCGTCAACGGCAACGTGTCGTGCGAAAATCGCTGTCCACCCCTGAACAGCTCTCCTCCACCCACCCTTCCCTGCCATCCCGCGCAAGCTTATAGGGGACACCTGCCTGGAGACGAGTGCTGTACCCACTGGATGTGCCGAGAACCCGAGAAACCTGGTAAGTCCCAAGCACTTGTCTGGCACGCTACTCTGTCGCGGCGATACAGCGCCTTCTATGCGTGCATGTCATTTCAATTGCCTCGGACGGAGAGCGGAAAGTTCTTTTTTTCCGGACCGTCCGTATTGTTTCCGTTGACAAGCACGTTGGGCAAGGACGGCGCTCTTCGCCATGTGTCCTTCTGCGAACAAAACGTCCTCAATGGCACGTGATCGCATGCGGCACAAGCTGAAACTTACACGACTAGCACTTCGTCCGCACAGTCACTCTGCCCGTAGCCGCTTCATCAAATGCATCTTAAACATCCTGACGTGTTCATTCATTCAGGAGCACGGCGCAATCAATAAACGGCCAGATGTGTCAGTAAGCGAGAAAGGCACAAAAGACCCTCTTAGCGCGTGTGGCTGTGTCCGAACTGGATTGCGTGAAGCATTGGATCCGCACTGGCCTCACGCATCTAATATTTTTTGCGGTCAGTTCTTCTAGCACAGGGTTACGTGACGTCAGTTGCAAGTCGTTGGCGGGTTGCAGGCCACTCCCACCGCTTCTGTGCCGGGCGAGGCTGATTAGGTCTTCGCGTGTTGTATTCCGCCGTAATCTGACTCAAACAAGCGTTACACGCTATGAAAAAAGACCTGTTTCGTGCCTGCTGTGTTGCTTATGACGCCACTTTCACAGTTTCCTACAGTCTCGCCATTCTACAGAACGCAGATGCAATGTGTGGCCCAAAAGGCCGATGAAAACCGCACCTGCAAGTAAATAGCTCCTCTTCGCTTTTCGCGAATAGCTGACGGCGCTAATGTCCAGTGCAGTAAATGTTCCATTTAAAGACGTGGTTCACGTTAATTTAGGTGTTTTCCCAAGGTTATTCCATATATACTCCTCATCATTGCACAGCGGCTGGGTTACTGCATCATGTTTTGTAGAATGTACCGGACAATCCAAATTGAGAGCACAGCTTGAAGCATTTCCTTTTGTTTGTTTGGTGGCTGGCAGCAGGTTAGTCTAACCAGATCTCTGAAACACTGACCACTAGTCACTTCGCACGGTCTTAAATCTCGACACTAAACCGGTCTCCTAACCGCTCGCGGCTAACAACTAAACGCTTTGAAATTAAGCATGCAGATGCAACGTGACGCGTTTTTAGAGATATTAAAACCGTTTGTAAACTTGCTTGTGAAAGCTGCTTTCCGCTAAGTTTCGCAATAATCGTCGCACAGCAGGTGGGTGTCCACTCCAACAAATAGTGCAGCGCTTTATGTTTAAGGTCTCTCAGCTGCAGAGGGCAGGAATGTGTTAACAATATATTTTTATATTTACAGCTCATTCTTATTGGCTCGAAATTTCTCATTCAGATAGTAAAATCAAGATTGCTCTTGGAAGGCTGATGTTTAAGAGACATCAGTTGTACAAATGTGCTCTCGGAAACCAACGGGCAAAAGTTGCCCGAGAGTACTGCCCTCCCGTGACAGCGTAAACGATTTGTGTTGCAACATCAGTGCATGATAAGGCACGCGTGTTCCCAATTAAAAGTTACCGTGCTGACATTTCAGGCATTCTGATCGGGAAGCAGCTTTCACAAGGCTAAATGTTGCTCTAAACCTGTTGCAGATGGTTGAAGAACAATTTGGAGTCGCAAAGTAATGTCTTCGAAACTTACACACAAGAGGGTGAGCAAACGATTTCAGCTCTCGCTCTCTCTAAAAAAAAAAGAGAACAAAAAACGGCCTTGCGTTTATTGCGCAAGTGAAATGAACTGCGAAAGCCTCTTGGCGCTGTTGGCGTTAGTGATCTCACAAATGCAAACATTTGATCAAACATTATCGCGGCTTTCAGCTATTCTCGCAAACGATGGCAGACGTCAGAGATAGCTCGATACTTGAAGTTAAAGAAGATTAAACTGAAAGCTCTAGAGAAGCTCCATTGACCTCGACATATATGAGACATTTTAATACAACTACGAGCCGCGCTCTGTTCTTTATGTACTGTCGGCCGCAAAAGTTTGTGGGATCTGCGATGCGTGGCGGAGCGAAGCAAAACTGCATTGCTGCGCCATCTGCTGCCACAGAGGGCGGCGCCGAGTCTCTCTCGCGGTACTGCCGCACCAGGCGTGCCGTGAGAGCCTAGACACCGCGCTCTCTGGCAGCAGATGGCGCAACAATGCAGCTTTCCGTCGCTCCGCCACGCATCGCAGATCCCACAAACTTTTGCGGCCGACAGTATGCCTCCGTTGCTGCCGGGCAACATCCTTTAGGTTGAGACATATTTTCAGCTGAACTGCTGACGTCCTTCAGCCCCAGAGGTCTTTCGTATGCTCGCGTCAAATAAATTTGAATGGCAACAATGACGTGGCTCTATATGTGGGTAATGATGAACCTTAGTTTATTACTCGCCAACAAACCGAACACTTCAGCCATCTGCAACGCAAACCCTTGGCAGCCTAAACCCCGCGGGATGTTCTAAACGTGGGCCCTCCCCCCACTCCCGCCGTGCGCGCGTGTAGCGGTGCACTGCCTGTTCCACGGGGAGCGCTACAAGCTGCACGAGGAGTGGGAGGTGGTGAAGGGCTCGGTGCGGCGCCACTGCACGTGCAAGCCGCGCGCCGTCGGTGGTGGTGCCGAGGCCGAGTGCACGTCCACGTGCCCGCCCATCCCCGAGCGCTTCCAAAAGCCGAACCCGCAGTGCCCGCGGCCCGTGGTCGTCACACCCAACGACCCCGGCGTCTGCCCCTACATTGTCTGTAGTCCCACGCAGCCAGGTAAAGGATCTGAGCGCGCGCGCATGCGCAGAGTGTGCTCGCTGTGTGGCGGCGCGCCTTGTTCCTTTGTCTCTGTCGATCCCTGATCCCTGTTTTCACCAGTATTGCAACCTCTGAAACTTCATTTGTTGAAGTGATGTCTGTGCGTGTCGTCCGCATCTCCTCATTGTGTCTGTTTTTTTTTCCTTGGCGCTGTTTGAACCGTATTGGGTCCGTACAGAATATCCAGACTTCCAGCTTTATTAGAGAGTTATAGCATAGCGCGATCCGCGAACCGCTACCGCGAACCTTCGGGAGGCGCCATCGCGCGTGCGCAATGTCAATCAGAAACGCCGTGGGCGCGCCAGATGGCGCCACGTTCCCGTCAGCTGCGTGCGCGCCTGCCGCGTCGGGACCAATCAGTGCGTACATGCTAAACAAATTCTCACCCATAAGGGTGTAAATCAGGTGTCCCCAGACGAACACCCAATTTCCAATTGTTGGGTGCTAAAAATGGGTGCAGAGATCAGCACACTTAAGGAAAGGTGCACTTAATGATACTTTAGAGGTTGTAATGGTTGTACCCTCATTAAAGGGCACTATTTCCATAACACCTCAACGAACGCATGTTGCAAGGGTGCTCCACATTGATCCAACCATGAAGCAAAAGCCTTGGATTGATGCGCGCCCTCTAAAGTTTCATGCTGTGCGCTCTTCCTGAGGGTTGCTGATCTCTGCACCATGTTTAGCACCGAAAAGGGTGTTCGTCTGGGGACAGTTGATTTGCACCCTTATAGGCGAGAATTTGTTTAGCGTGTATCTAGCGGTGAGCGCGGAAGCGGAACGAGGTAGCGGATCGCGCATCACTGTTATAACTCTCTATTGTACGAGGCACTTTCCTCGGCGGTAAGCAGTGTCTGTCTCTCAGCGTACTGCAACCGAGAATTCTCGCGTGAACCTCCTGGCTAAACACAATTTTGGCCAGAGATCTATGGCATAAGAATACGCAGCCAGGGTAGGGGTCGCGATCGATTGCGTTATCTCTGGCGTACAGATAGGCCTACAGATCAGGGATTCTCACCCTATGGCCCTAGGAAACCACAAACTGCTTTCAAAATACCTGTTGAGGAGTCTTGCGTTTTTTCGGCTTCTTTCACTTCCCGCCTGACATTAATGAATTAACGACCACTCAGTCACACAGCCGCTCAAAAAATTTCACAATTCAGGTATTAATGACTGGCTGTTTAGTGAAGTGGCGTGCTGTAAGCATTTAGAGTATGTTAGCTCCCAAAATAATGTGGATAAAGGAAAGGGTAGTTCGGTGCATGCAGGGATTTAGGTGCTTGGGGAAGGAATTCCAGGCTTCCGCGGACCAAGTTCCAGAACCTCTGACCCTAGAGGTAGATGTACTCATGGAGGCGTGGACGTGAGGCGTTGTTCAGCCATTGCGTTGCCTTCAGCGAGGTTTAAGGCGCGATATATTATAGAGCCCGTACACCCGCACGTTCGTGTTTCGTTCGCAAACCGTCACGCTGTAAAATGATTGCCGCATCCATCATGTCATCATAAATCAGCTTATTAGCACATATCGTTCGAAAGGTTTCACGGAATGCTCTTTGACGGCGCGGGATTCTTCGGTCAACACATAATATTTCGGCAGTAATGGTCCAACGCGTCTTCCATGCGCTTGGTGTGGTGCGCGGCGCGCTCTAAGCTGTAAAGAAACATCAGCAGAGGATTCATTGGCACTGGGTCGCCACCATCGCGTCAGCGAATCCAGTGTTTTCAGAGTCCACTCAAATAAATATGGCATCACGAATGCGATGGCCCTGCGACGAATGACTAGGTACAGATGACAAAGGGATATGTAGCTAGACTTTTGCTTCGGACTCGACTGCACATTTCATCTACAAGCAATCTGCAGAATTACAGGTGGCGTGCGGACAATCTTGTAATTTTTCTTATGCTTCTAGCTATCGGTTAGTGAGTTTTGCATTAGCGAGAATGACACAGGATATATCCTCTACTGTGCACGGCAGCCCCATTGTCATCGCAGTCGAATGCCGTAATTGAAGTCTTTCCCGGTCACCTAGAGACCCATGAAAATCTACCGAAGAGGCCTGAGAAAAGACGCCGAAGTCGGCAGGGGTGGGGTGGTATATACATTACGGCTGTTGCTATTACTTCGCTGCAGAGGAAGTTGGTAACCCCATTAGACAACCTCATAAGATAAATCTAGAAGATAACCCGATATCGTTATTGGCCTCTTAGTGGGGCATCACAAACGGAGGTTGGCTGGTGGCTTCTTGATGGTGCCTCAAATGGCTGTAGGTGGAAAGTTTGGGATCAAGATTCATCACGAGATTGGCAGCACAATGCTGCAATCGGGATCAAAACTGGTCTTTATTAACGTGCGGAATTGTGGCACAAATTATAAAAAGGTGCGTCCCCTACTCAGCGACTGTACTGGAGTTTTCTGTTTGAGCGCAGATAACAAAATATGTGGAAACTTGTGCTAAAAAATGCAAGTGAATATAGAAACCTACCACCTGCAGAACATATATAATATCGCAGGCATACAGAACAAAAATGGAAACTAAGAAAGAAGAATACAGCTATCGTGCACAAATATGCATAGCCAATCGCACGATTGCCGTGATGAACTTTGGAAAAAAGATTTTCGGGAAATGAGATGCTGTACTGTTACGAAAATGACAAAAAACAAAAATTAAATTAGTAAAGCAGCAAGAGAAGTATACCGCAGAACGGACAAAGATTTACATTAGGTACACCGGATCAACAAATTGTTAGTCATGGCTACTCTTGTGGGCAGGCAGAACCTTTTGGAAAGTTAACGGAAATTGAGTTTAAAGGTTAAGTTTTACCGCTCCTTGTTATTCCCTTTTCCGAAGCTCTAAGGCTCTGAGATCACTTTTCACCAGAATTGTCACCGAGCCTAGCTGTTACGCCTTTCACGCGACCAGCTTCTATGAAGGGCCATCATCCATTTAATTCGTCACGAATGCGTTGTCGCTGTTTGATAAATGCCTCCTAATCGATTCTCTAAATTTTCTCATAGAGCCACGCCTGCGCGCTTGCCGGGTCACCTTTTTAAACCCACGATTTATCGCTTCCCCAACAACCAGGCAAAGAGCTGCAGAACGTGAGCGTCGTAGCTGTGAACTCCACCACGATCCGCGTCCGCTTCACCCTGGCCAACATTCTGATCGGTCTCGTGGGCCACGCCGAGTTGCACTTCACCACGGACCCGTTGACGCCGCGCGAGACCTGGAGCACGCAGAAGTTCGCGCGGCCCAAGCGGCTGTTCGACACTGCCAACATCGAGTACTACCTGTCCTCGCTACGTCCGGACACCACCTACTTCTTCCAGATCCAGATCATCATTGACTCCCTGCAGTCTGGCCCAGAAAGCCAGGTCTTCAAGCTCACCATGCCTCCCGGTAAGTGCCTGCGTCAAAATATTGCTCGGTTTTTTATATTGTGCTGGAGTCTCGATTTGGCCAGTGCGAGGTGCCCTAGCAGCAAACTGAAGACGGACTGTTACTTGAGACAAGAGTCAGATGAGTAAAAATTACTCATTGTTTACGCTATGCTGCGTAAACAGCGAAACACAGCGGGAGCTGTGTAGAAGAAGCAGCCTGTTTGTCAGTCGTTTGTTTGAGACGTTTTTGTTGCTGCCCCGCCCGCCGCAGATGCAATACCGGAGACGAAAGTCTCCAAGACACGAAAAAAAGCGATCTGGCCACACAGCGGCCACTTCTTGAAACTACCACCTCATTTGACTACTGTACATAAGAACGCGTAATCCGAAATTTAACTTTCAGAAGCGTGACCTCCAGTTACCTGATAATATAGAGCTATAAACTTCAGCTATTGTTTACTTCTCGTGAAGGCTTTTGTCCCCGATAGTACATCAGATATTTGTTGTTACAATGCTCTCGCTCCACAGTTAGCAGCGCTAGATATGTGTTAGCCCTACGCACGGCCGCCCGGATCCGCGCGCTGGGCCGCTGCGCAGTGAGCCCCCCTTTATTGCCGTACCGCGAGGCGATGAATGACGCTTTGGGCGTCATTCGTTGCCTCTTTCTGTCGTATTTGTCATTAAACATGCAAGGCTTGAAAGCAACGGCCTTGCAAGATGGTATTAAGCGGCAGAAAAGCCGGCGTCGGCGTCAGGGAAAAATCCGTATTCGTCAAAAAGGCACCCATAGACGGCGCCAGCCACACCAGCGGCGCACGGTTTAGCGAGTCAGACACGCTGCCGCTATGTGGCGCTACAGGCACGTTCGTACGGCTTGTTTAAAGCGGGGCTTTATACATATGCATACCGTGTGGTCTTTCACGTAATGATTCCGACTGTGAAAGAGGAAACAGTGTTTGCGTCTGTGTGGGGAAGTCAAACCGCTGTCGCGTCATACCCTTAAAGGATCTGCTTAAGTGTACCCCAGCTTTTTAAACTTGTTGAGAGGAACCGCGATATTATGAGCAGTTCCAAACGCGCTGCTCCCGATATTTTCGGTGACATCGACTAAGCGTTTCACAGTCTTGAGTCTGCTAAGTGATACGCAAAGAGGGTCCCAGGCTGCTGAACAAACTAACCATATCGCGTCATACCCCTAAGGCGGTGCCTAAGTGTCCCTCCAAACTTTTTACTTCCATGATCTGTACGGGCTTATGACAGCCCGTATTGACGGCAACGGCCGAGCATATTTTGGCTTCTGTAGGCAAGTGAGGTGATATTTCACGCCTTGCCATCACCGCTTTCTCCTTGCTCCACGGCAGAGCCGACTACCACGACTACGGTGCCTCCGCTGCTGCTCCTGGACATGATGATGGCGGTGAACAGCATCGACCCGCACACGGCCAAAGTGTCCTGGAGGCCGCTGGACACTCGGGAGAAGAAGTACGTGGACGGCCTGCAGATCCGCTACAAGCTCGCCGGACAGGACCACGCGCCGTGGAAGACCACGCCCATGATACACAGGTGATCTTCGCGGTCACTTTTGATCCATGATTCACGGGATGGGACGCTTTTGTTTTTACTTTTTTATTTGTTTCGTCAAGATAACAAATGACCATCCGTTACTGCACTTCAAAACCGGTCTTCAGCGCCCTGCGGCACGTGATTTAAGTCATGCAACATGTTTTTTCCAAGCTCAGTTTTCTTGGACATCACTTTTAATTGTGAGGCAACTGTGGAATAGTAATTGTTTTTGTTATGGACATATTGATGGGGATGGTCCAGAGTATTCTGTTTAAAGTTTCTTCTGATTTCGCACCTACTAAAGACTGCCATATGCAACCAAAGGGGTGCGTTTTTGACAAAAGTGCAAGCGTCCCGGGGAGGGTTCTGCGGATATAGTGATTGTTATGGTGAATCTTGCAATATGCGAAAAAGTTACGTTCATAAGCAACTTCCCGTTGAAAAAAATGCACAGCTCTACAATTTCTGGATATGCGAATGATTCTTCCTTATTTTCTTGTTCAGCAATGTGAGGTGCGACCGGTGTTCGCAGAGGCATAACTACGCGCCAGGAGAAATGCAGTGCATTTTCAATCATTTGACCTCGAACGGAAGAGAAATAAAGAAAAGACTTATGGGAGCCAGGTCGGGCTTAGTTAATCCACGTGATGCGACATAACCTAATTGTGAGCTCGAAAACATTAGAAACTCAAATTAAGCAAGTTCGAAATAACGCAAGAATCGTCTTGCGAAAGTCAAACCATTTGCTAAAGATCTTCAGCCGTCATCGTCTTTCGAGAGAATGGAAATTCTATTTCGATAGTATCAAAGAGCCCTTCGTAAACTCGTTAAGGTAAAGCACGAAAATGCACAGGGAGGACCTGCACAGTCGCCTGCTTAATGCATAGGCACGCGATAAAAACAGTCCTAAGAAAATGAACACATTAGAAGATCGAAAAAAAGGCGAATGATTTCTCTTTTGTATTCCAGTACCGCCTGATACGAACCGCGCACAAGACCTAGCTCAGCGTAAAGCCCTCGGCGCATTCTAATTGTCTGCAAATAGGAACTTGATAGTCTGAAAATATATTAAAGATTTCACAGGCCTTATCACCGAAACTGATAAGGAACTCTTTATTTACTCATCGCCGCGGAACGCGCTCAAAAATCAGTGCCCTCTCCGATCCACCTATTACCATCAGAGTAAACTTCGCCGTCTTATTGAATCCCATTCGCGTGGGGGCTCGGGGTATCGCTTTCGCGAGGAGTTATTGACTTGTGTCATCTCGTCTGCGGCCCCGTCCGTCCCCTGGCTGTTCCATATTCATCGCTGACCGCGCGGCGTGCCACCACTCGTCGCAGGGACCGGACGTCGTACCTTATTCAGGACCTGGAGCCGAGCTCTTCGTACCTGATCGATATGCAGTTCGCTGTGCCCGAGGGCCTGCCGACGCGCATCGAGTCGGCACAGCACGTGGAAATGAGGACCGCCCCCATGCCCAAAGGTTAGTGGCCGTCAGTCATTCCTCGTGCATTTCCCTGTATATATTACCTACGGCTGGAACTTCGTCGGAAGCTTCTGCTGCTTTCGCTGCCTTCTGTGGGAACGTGCTGTCATTTAAGAAAGTTGTGTCGTTAAGCAAGGGACTGCGTAACACAAACGTGGAGGAGACCAGTGGCACGTGAGCTTGCTGAGGCTTTTTTCATAAGGAACAAAAGAGGTGATTGAGTCAGTGACACCTTGATGAAATTGTACCGAAAAGAAATGTTCTTGGCATGCGCTTAGTGAATGATTTGGCAGACACGAAGATATAAATATGTGTTTTCTTCTGAATAAAATCAGTCGCGAATCTAGCCTGTCATTGTGCTCTTTATGTCCATGATTAATATTAGGCTTGTGCTACCCTTAAGTTTTATTCACTGATAATTAAGTTTGGGTGACGACCGAATTAACCTCTGCTGGCGAATGGTTCGCTGCTGCGTGTTGCTATCTATTTTTGTTGCGCGTTGCGCAGGCCCTTGCTTAACAAAGTATGGCCAACTTTCACAACAACGTGCACTCTTGAATGTTGTGTCGCTGCGAGTGAGTTTCGGTGTCGACGCTCCTGATGTGTAAGCCAGAGGCTATTTATTTCCAACGTCAGAGTCTATAGGGTTACTACGCGTATGAGTTAACGTGGCGTCTTTGATATTGTCGCGGACTAGAAGACAATAAAGTGGGCAGTGGCGCGGCACGGAGCGCTCGCGCTAGGCCCACCGCCATTAAATCATCACATCGCCATCTGTCATGTAGTCCTTTCTCCACCGGCTTGCCGTCACCTAACATTCGGTGGAAGGACGGAGCTTATCCCCATCCTAGTCCTGAAGCTTCAGCGCCTGCATGTGCCGTGGTCGTCGGTCGTATGTTCCTTTCCGCACTGTCCGGCAGTGCCCCAGCCCAACAGACCAGAACCGACCATGCCGTTCACCCCAGCCCCGTCCCCCGCCCCGACCGGAAGACACGACAACTTGACCACGCTGCTGCAACTCGAACCTATGACCCCACCGGCCCTAGAAGCCGTCAACATATTCGAACACAGCCCCTGCCCATGCCGTTCGGTGTGTTCATGGGCCTCGGCCGTCGGTTAAGGTCACCTAGCTACGACCCGGAAGCTTCTTGGACCAGCGCTCATTCCATCATCAGTCTGCTCATCTCTTTCATCGTGACTGCAAGCGCAGCATCTCCTTGTCATCTGTGTTCATCCCTCCTGTCACGCCCATCGTCAACTCCTACGTTTCGTCTTCACGGCCGTTCTCTAGTTCGCGCGATCGGGACGATCGCTCGGCGGCCCCAGGTAGTGTGACGGACTAGAAGACGATAAAGTGGCAGTGGCGCGGCACGGAGCGCTCGCTCTAGGCCCACCGCCATTAAATCATTCCATCGCCATCTGTCATGTAGTCCTGTCTCCACCGGCTTGCCGTCACTTAACAATATCAGTGGATGCGTGCTTGAAGCGTACAGAAAACCCATGCGCCACACAAAAGTACCGCCCGTGTGCTGTGCGATGTCAGTGCACGTTAAAGATCCCCAGGTGGTCGAAATTATTCCGGAGCCCTCCACTACGGCACCTCTTTCTTCCTTTCTTCTTTCACTCCCTCATTTATCCCTTCCATTACGGCGCGGTTCAGGTGTCCAACGATATGAGACAGATACTGCGCCATTTTCCTTTCCCCCAAAAAACCAATTATTATCATTATTATTACACAAAAGTATGAACCGTCACTAACCGAAAATTTCTCACGAGTTCTGTTCGAATGAGTCGCAGCGTGCTTATTTTGTCGCCCTCAAAAAGCAGTCTAAGCGTATATCGCTACTATGGGGATAAGACGAGCGACCGCTTCGATGCGACAGACAACACTCAGTTCTTTCGTTGCAGGACAGAGGTGCTAGTTAGGACTTAACGAACCAGTGATTTTTCCTTAAAGGGACTATGCAATAAATTAATTGAGATTACGTAAAGCAGACGAGAGATAGGCATTTCATGACTCGTCACCCCAACGCAAGAATTTTTGAAATGAAGAAAAGAATCCCCGAGAGCCCCGCGGTCCTCCTATTGTTGTAAACCGGACCCCGCTTCCGACGCGCGCGCAAGCGCTCAAGCGTAGACGCGGATATCTCATGTACAGATATCTGTGCCCTGCTCGTGCCTGCGCGCGCGTCACGCTTTCCGCATGCGCGGACAGGATCCAGCGTACGCCCGTGCGCGTAGGCGCTCCGCCGGTACGCGTAGGATGTGTCCATCGAGTTGAGGCCTATGCGCACGGGCGTACGCTGGATCCTGTCTGCGCATGCGCAAAGCGCGACGCGCGTGCAGGCGCGAGCAGGGGCAGATATCTGTCCATGTCAGATATCCGCGCCTGAGCGCTTGCGCTTGCGCGCGCGTCGGTAGCGGGGTTCGGTTTACAACAATAGGAGGACCGCGGGGCTCTCGGGGACTCTTTTCTTAATAGGGTAGAACGTTGGGCCAGTTGGTGTAGCGACATAATTACAGACTTTGCGCAGAATAACATAGGACGGGAGGGAGAAACAGGCACACACACACACGAGCGCAAACTTGCAACTGTATTTTCAGAAAAGATACACCGCCTTAAGAAGCAGAGAGGGCGCAAGCGTACAAAATTCAGAACATCACGTGTGGGAAGAAAAGAGCACGCGGTCGGGTGCATTTTTATGGAGTAAAAACGCTAAGGCGCCCGTGTGCTGTGCGATGTCAGCGCACGTTAAAGATCCGAGGTGGTCGAAATTATTCCGGAGCCCTCCACTACGGCACCTATTCCTTTCTTCTTTCACTCCCTCCTTTATTCCTTCCCTTACGGCGCGGTTCAGGTGTCCAACGATATATGAGACAGATACTGCGCCATTTCCTTTCCCCCCCAAAAAACCATTAATATTATTATTCACGCTTGAAATTCCTTCGGTCGGCTCGAAAGGGGAAACGCGCCAGGACAGGGAGCATGGAGGTGGATGCCTTTTTTCGACGCCCGTCGCGGCGCGGCGCTGGGCGCGCAGGCGCTCCGCCGTACGCCTAGGATGTGTGCATCGAGTTGGGGCTTTACATGTCAGATATCCGCGCCTGAGCGCGCAAGCGCGCGCGCGCGTCGGAAGCCGGGCGCGGTTTACAATAGGAAGACCGGGGGCTCTCGGGGGACTCTTTTCTTCATGGCTTGAAGCTATCTCAGGTTCCTGAAACTTTTCTTCGTGGTTTAAGTTGTCCTTTCAGCGCCCCCCCCCCCCCCCCCCCCCAGATCCCCTTTCTTCACGCTTGAAATTCCTTCGGTCGGCTCGAGAGGGGGAACGCGTCAGCACAGGGAGCATGGAGGTGGATGCCTTTTTTTGACGCCCGTCGCGGCGCGGCGCAGGGCGCGTAGGCGCTCCGCTGTACGCCTATGATGTGTGCATCGAGTCATCGTAGTGGCAACCAGAAGAGTCTGGTGGGGACTAGAGTCACTAAATAAAGACTTATACCCCTGTCACACGGACACTGTAAAGGTACTTTGAACTAATGCTCCATTACTCTAAGGACGAACGCGCGCTGCCACACGGACGCGCCAAAGGACACCTAGCTCAAAGGAGCTTCGAAACAAGGCAGCTCGAGTTCGTCCTTTGAGGCTTCAAGGGAGTACTCTCTCTCCCAGCGAGTTAACAGCATAAATAAATTGAGAAAAGAAACGTTAAATTTTCATTTTATAAATTCACTTCATAAGATTAGTGGTGTTTTAAAATATAAGATCATTTGTTTTGTGGCAGTCTCACCACGCCATACTCTCGTTCCAGATATACGAGCCATTTGGGCTCAGTGTGGCCAGCACTGTGATGTTATGCTCTGTACTTGGAAAATCATGTCATTATTGCAGTTAAAATTGCATTGCTTTAACTAGAGTCACTAAATAAAGACTTAGAGTACCGGCACTCTTTTCTCTTATTGTTCTGTGCCGCCGCCACGATCATTGGTCAGTTTGCATCACGTGATATTTGTTTACACTGCGACGGTTCATGGGGGCTGCCATTTTGTGGCTTATGCGTTTTCAGTCGGGCAACTGTGGTAGTCCTAGTGCTGCGAGTGCTGCCGGTGACCGACTCAGTGACCAGGGATTCCGCGCCTCGCAGCATTTCAGCTGCACAAGAGCATACGAGGATGCCGTTTTGCTGCGTTGTTGGCTGTTTCAACTCGTAGAATGATGGAAAACGCTTCATGCGCTTTCCGCTTTCCATGCCGTACGGCTACGATCCCCGCCGCAGCGCAGGGTGGCTAACAGCGTTGTTTACAAAATGGCCGGGCCAAAGTTAGCGGCGAGGTCGCCGAAGCGGCAATCTGGCAACAATAATAAACAACAAAATGGCCGCCCCTGCTTACCGCCGTGCTGCAGTGACGGTACTCTAAGTCTTTATTTAGTGACTCTAGCTTTAACATAATACGGTTATAAAACTAATTTACTAAAAAAATGTGACATTTATGTATTTATATGTGCAGTGAGGTTTGCAATTTAAATAACGCTTTTCGCCGATGAGGGCGCTAAAAAGTTCTTGCGAAGGTCGTTCCGCGACCGTGTAGCACGGACGAACTCCCTTGAAGTAGTGCTCCTTTGGGAGCGTAAAGGAGCATTAGTTCAAAGTGCCTTTAGAGTGCCCGTGTGACAGGGGTATTAGAGTACCGTCACTGCAGCACGACGGTAAGCAGGGGCGGCCATTTTGTTGTTTATCATTGTTGCCAGATTGCCGCTTCGGCGACCTCGCCGCTAACTTTGGCCCGGCCATTTTGTAAACAACGCTGTTAGCCACCCTGCGCTGCGGCGGGGATCGTAGCCGTACGGCATGGAGCCGCTCAGATGCAAACGGTACAGCTGTTGCCTTCAGTTTATGCTTTCGTCGTGCGGGGCTGAAATGCTGCGAGGCGCGGAATCCCTGGTCACTGAGTCGGTCACCGGCAGCACTCGCAGCACTAGGACTACCACAGTTGCCCGACTGAAAACGCATAAGCCACAAAATGGCAGCCCCCATGAACCGTCGCAGTGTAAACAAATATCACGTGATGCAAACTGACCAATGATCGTGGCGGCGGCACAGAACAATAGGAGAAAAGAGTGCCGGTACTCTAAGTCTTAATTTAGTGACTCTAGTGGGGACTAGCTGGTATGGCATTCTATAAACTTAAGAATTTTCAAACTTATTGGATCTCATATGCTAGCCACGTCGACATACGCGATGTGCGTGCACCATCGAAGATGTGCTTTCAATCGGTGCCTGTGCATAGAGCCGATCGGCGAGGCAAGCGACACGGGCAGAAAACGCCGCACGGCGGTGCCGCTCGTCGCCCGCCGCCGTCGCCTGGGCTTGTGCGGCCTAGTGAAAGCTTCACTTTAACTTTCAATCCCGTGCATTCCTTCCCCCCTTTCCTTTTTAACTTATGCCTCATGGCACGCTTCTCGAATAAAAAAAAAGAAAGCTTCACGCCCTGTGAGGCTATGGCCGGAAAAACTGCGCTTGTGTACCTTACCCGTATCGAAAAAAGCGAAACGAGCGGCTGCATATCATATCTTCACACTTTCTTACTAATCAATGAGGAACTTTTGGCATATTCTGGAATTTCCGACCGCCGGCCCCTTTCGTCACGAGGCCTAGCGAATACGCAGGATTCGTGTGTGCGGTTTCAGCGATTGCGGAGAACGAATTCGCGAGTTTTAGCGCCTGCAAATAGCTGTCGAGCGCAGTTTTGACTACAATGCCCTCATAGCGACGACTGCTTACATACATCGCAGGACGCGAGTACAATAAGGGGGAAGTGCCGATATATGTGACTCGGTCTGCATAGCATGTGCGGAAGGCAGCCGGCAGCAGCCGTCGGCGTCGACTGTGGACAACAAATCTGGCCGTTTTTGTTAATTCGAGTAATGTTCGAACGTACTTTTAGCTAACGCGATTAAAATTATATTTTGGTGACATAAGAGGAAGCAGATACATTTAGCGGGAATCGCCGGTATCGAACGCGAAGCGTTTTTTTAAGCAGACGATATAGCATCATCGGCACTCATTGCAGTGTTATCATAGTATGTGAATGAGTAAAACTACAATTTGTGAGCAAGAGTATGTAATATTTAACATAAGGAGAACCCACCTTGCGTTTTATGCCACGCAAACGAGCAGTACTGTTTGCTCACAGCCATGCAAACAATCTCAGCGCGGGGCTGCATTTGTCGTAATCGTCGCACTCCCGGAGCACAATGCGCACGCACAGCAAAATGCTAAATGATGTACTGTTATTTTGCAGCACTCATTTAGACGGCGACGACTAGTTATCGGTGCGGGCAGTGAAAGCATTCGAGTCGTTTAGGGTTTTGCAAGCGGCTTAGCTCCTGCAAACGGGTTCTACGAGTCGAAGGAAATGTATGTTCGACTTACAAACGAACACATGCAGCGGGGAAGTCGTCGCACTCGGTACTTTTCTCTGCTCCTTTCGTGTCTCAAGGTTACTCTAGTGCCCTTTTGATAATTTGAGTTTAATTATCGAGCCGATGAATAGCGGAAAAGAACTTGGTAGCCAGCTACAAAACGCCGCGGCTTTCACGGCGCACATCGGCGAAGGCCTGCATGGCACGTGCCGCTTTTCACATACGAGAGCACTTGACTGCTCAAAAGACGCCACACTCATAACATAATAATATGTTTATGAGCGTAAATAATAAAGCAGGGGTCTATCGATTTCTGTTTCCTCAACAATCACAAAACGGGCGCCACGAGCAAGTCCGCTTTCCCAAGGATCACTCAGGTCGCGTACTAAGCTGACGGCTTCCGAAATGAAAACACTGAAAATGCATTTTATTTCAAAAAGCTAAAAAAAAACTTTTCGAGCGACCGCCGTCTACGGTGTGCATGCAAGCACCTGAACAGCTCGCAGCAGACGACGCGGGGCAACTATGCCCTTGTGACGTCATTGATCAGAGGTTGCCAGACGAGCATGCAGTTCGCAGAAGAAACAAAAAAAATTCGTTTTAAAAATATTTACCGCACAGAATGAACTGATAATTCAGGGAGTTGTAATTTAACGTGTTGGGAATTAAAGACGATAAGCAGGGTACGCGGGAAAATAGGCTTTCATGGCCCCTTTAACACTTCATTCAGTGCTTGACAAAAGCTCGACTTTAGTTTTGGTTTCAGTGTGAAAACAGTGCTAGTCTTTCTGTTGTGTGTGTGAAGCCTCGACGTAGAGTAAAAACATCAAAGTAATCACCGAGGGTGAATTCAACTGCTTTCGCAGAATTACCGCATCAGAGCTGCGATTGTGCCGTAATTTCTGTTCTTAATTGTTCTGTTACTTTATTCTTACCGTTTTAGCTTTTATTCTTGCATTTGGAAAGTGTCTCCTTTCTCATGCCCTCGAGGCAGTCTCATTGCGTCGTCACTGACCAGCCCTCTTTTGCCGCGCTTCTGCAGACGAGTACCAGTTCGAGATGATCGTGAACGTCAAGAGGACCGAGCAGTACTCTGCGTCGTTGGTGCTGGACGGCATACCAGAGCCCATCACCAAGTACGTGCATGTGTTCAGCGTCATGTACAAGAGCGAAGCGGCCGCCGAACACGTGCAGAAGTTCATGCTCCTCAAGGAGCCCAAGATCTTGCTGGAGGATCTCAAGCCCGGCCAGAGGTGAGCCCTGTTAGAAAAATTTCAGAGAGGAAACGCCTCGCATTTGTTTGAAGCAACGACCGGTGGTGAAGAAGGTAGTGTAGTTCGGTGTGAAGTAAGGAAATTCTGATTGCACTTTATTCTGTATTGTCAGTCAACAAAGCGACACAGATTTTTGCACAAGAACCTGATGACAGTGTTTTGCTCAGCATGAATCCTCTTCTGCATGATTCCACCCTTGGATCCATTTTAAGTTTTTCCACGCAAGCCTTCCGTTCGTAAATGACTTCTTGACTAGGCCGTAGAGGATCCGCGGCTACGCCAACATGCTCCACACATTCATGGCGTTAATTTCCGACACCAGTGGCGAAGGTTTGGTATTCGCTACAGAACCTGACGAGGTCAAAATTAGTCCGTTTTGTTTTACTGCATGCCTTGAGGCTCGAGTGTACATTTCAGGAGTAAATATCTCTGAAGTTATTTGAAAATAACTTTCTTGAGGTAACGCAGCACTGGTGCGTATAATGCGTTTTCGGTGGCATAGTGTGCGCCGGCTAGCTTTACCAGCCTACCGCTTCCTAGCCCTGCATCGATTTTCCTACACATATTCTAGGAGGGCGGACACACAATTCGTAACACCCTTGTCATAGTTGTTCCAGGCATAAACGTTGCTAGTCCTACAGTACACTTTAAAGACCTAAATAAACTATTAAAAATGACTACCTCCCCCCCTTGCCTAGAAATTCAGTTCCTGGGGAAACCCCTGCTATCGTCTGTGCTGTGGTCAGTGCCCAACAGTCGGCACTTATGGTCCAAATCTAGCGATTAATCGAAATGCAAGAAAATGGTCGCTGTTCTGCATGGATCGAAGAGTAATAATGCCACATTCAATTATTCGCACTGACGCCACAGCTCGCCTATCTTTGGAAATGACTTCAGGTGCAGCGTAAAGTTTTTCGGCGTATAAAAGTAAGCTCAGGCCTATTGCTTTTTGAACTGAGTTCTTCATCAGCGCACCCTCACACCCTTGGGCATGTGAAAGCGCCTTCATTGGGCGTTAGAGGCTAGGATATTTTAACGCCGGATTATTTAACTTCGACAGGTACAAGGTCTGGGTGGATGCCTACTTGACCAACGGCAAGACGACAACGTCCAACATTCTCGACTTCCACACCAAACCGGGACCCCCGCCTACGACGACAACTACGTCAACTACTACAAGCACCACGACTGAGTCGAATGAGATCGAAGGTGAGATGGCTGTACTTCCCAGAGGAGCATGCCTCGACCATTTAAACTGATACGCATTGTCTAAACCGATACGCCCTGCCGCAGAGAAGACTCGCAGGGAAGGCTGCAAGTAACAGAGACTGGCAAAAAATTTGTTTTGGTGAAAACTGTACTAACGTTACAGTTGCAGAGAAGAGACCCCAGTATTATCGTCTTGGACGCCGCTGTTTTACAGTTGCTGCGACGCACTGAAGTCAAATTGAAGTTGGCCTCTATTGGCAGATTACCATTTTCTAATGACGAAGAAGCAACTTTAACTGAAATCAAAGCTAACAGGGCAAGAGCGGGAGCTAATTGGCGTTTCACAGGAGAGATATCGCACTGAACTGATACTGACAAAATGGGACACGCACAGAACGGCAAACAGACGGCGCTCGGACGGACGAATACAGATGCGCGCTTCATCTGTCTGCCGTTCTGTGCATGTTCCGTCTTGTCTGTATCAGTTCAGCGCGATATCTCGACTATGAAATCGAAGCTTTCACAGTCTGAGAAAGACAAAAGTACGAATACAGATATCGCTGCCAGTGGCCTTTTTGAGCAAACTGCGGGGACCGCAGGTGCTGTGTTTTAATTTGGAAAGCATTTCTTGCCTCATGGATGGCATGACCACGAGATGTGTATATGAGATAACGACTATAAGAGCGATGTTAAGTAAATATAACCAGGTAATTAACATGTAAGAATTATTGAACCAACAGGTAATAATTTATGAAGTAAAATATTAACATGTAACTAATAATAAAAATATGACAGTTATAATATTTAGTGGCAGTCATAGTTAGGGGTAGTAATAGTGACAGTAATAGTGGTAGCAATAGTTAATAATAGTGACATCATCAACCAGTCACGTGATGGGACCCAACTAGTCACGTGATAGGAACATGTCTCAACAAGAACTTCTTGACGAGTTAATGAGGTCACAAAAGACAAAAAAAACATAAGTTGTGTCACTCTGTTAGTTCGTTCTTGGATGCCGACACGTGCGTGCGGTACTCGAAATGCTTTCGCATTTCCGCATGTATGGAGACATAAGTGCAACCCCTGGACTTTTTAAAAGAAAGGATCTCTGAAGCCAGGCCTCACCGCTTTTTACCTGCGAACGGTTATCACGAAGTGCTTTTCGATACTGACCTCGTGCGTTTCAATCGAGTGCCGAAAAAATTTTGTTTTTAGATTAAGTTTAATTTCGCCAATAAATGCGCCTTTTGCTGCTGGCCAAACGTCAACATCGTCACAAAAAAGCCAAGTAATCCATTTTTACTGAGATCGAAAATTGTGAGCATTTGTTCTCAGCTTCCCAGTGTCCCTTTAACATACTTTTACAGTGAGCCGATATTAGCTAGCAAGACACGAGAGCGCCTTGCAGGAGCTTTTTCGCTTGCACTGCTCACGTGCCCGCACTCTAATGAACTGATGTTCTAGAAATCGCTTACCATTTCCTCGGGCATAAATATCCGTGAATAGGAAAGGGCCTATGTTATTAGCCTCCATTCTGTGACTGATGTCCAGTCAAAGTCACTCAGTTCTTGCCAGCGCGAACTTCTGCAAGAATATGCCGCTAATTTTCATGCACGAGGAGTCTTGAGTCTTGTGGTGTTGCTTTCAGATTACCCCGAATAGCGATTCAAGAAAGTTGTTTTGAAGAGTGCGAACGCAATGTAACAGTTATTCCGCCAAAAACTAGAGCAAAGCAATTGATGACGCGGTTAGCTTGCGGCCTGGTGGCGCCATCTGAGGGCGAACCGCACAGATGCCGACGAGCGTTGTATGGCGGAGATCTCCCTAGACGAAGGCGGGACTTACAACGTTCGTAGATGAAGCGAAGTCCCATTTGAACGAACACTTCATTTAAACGGACTTTTACAAAACCCCGCGCCGGAACCTCATCCTATCCAATGCAAATGTACTTCAGTGAAGTGAATTGTAACGCCTGGCAACTTTCAGTTCAGCACTTTTAGAATCGTCAACGTACTGCTACCGGGCTAGCATGCAAATTTCGGGAGATATGCAGCAATTTTTGTCCATGAAACTTCGTATAGTCTAAGGTTCGACGAAATTTGGTCTGGTCAGGCATGATAGTGATGAAGTTGAAGGTCACTATGTCGAGGTTATGACTGGCGTTTCGGAACCCGTACGGGTTCCTTATTCACTGAGCTGGCCAGGATTCGGTAGTCCTTTAAGTATGCAGTGTATGAAGTAATGAGAGTAAGTAAACTGCCGGAAGATTTCCATTTGCCCTATTAATTGTGTGACTATGAATAGGACAAATGGAATCTGAAGAATCTTGGTGGTTCCTTTATTTACGACGCTCAACCTTCATGGCCTCCCCTAGGGCTGTTTGGTGCGTGGGATATCTTTAATACTCTGTTTTAACGTATTAGCGTTTGTTTTCTTCCTTTATACCTCATTGCAGACAGCAAGGCTGTAGCGCTCCACAGTGTACACCAGGACACCAGCACTGCCGAGGCGTACTACATTGCTCTGATCGTGGTCGCCATTGTGGCAGCAGTGGCGGGACTGGCTTTTGCCGTCGTGCTAGTGCTCTTGCTTAGGAGGCAGTCCACGGCAAAGGCCCCCATCACCCGGAACCCGTCAGAGTCTGCCTACGACAACCCGACCTACAAGGTACGCAGTCACCGGCCCTTGGGCGAATCAGAATGGGCACTGAAACTCTCTTGGACGTCCTGTGGACGTTTGGGACGTCCGAAGGATGTATAATGTAGCTTCAATTACTATTGGGACCTTATGTCGCTCTTTTAACGTATTTTTTTTCTTTAACTTGGAATCCGGATATTGCGGCTGGTGCCAGAGGGCCACAAAAAATTTAGTTCAGTTCTGAATGTTTCAAGTTCGTTTGATTATTTGTGTAGTCAATGTTCCGTTCAGTTCCGCTCAGTTTCACTTATGGTCTTAGTCATCATCATCATCATCAGCCTGACTGCGCCCACTGCAGGGCAAAGGCCTCTCCCATATCTCTCCAGTTGACCCTGTGCCGTGCCACTTGCGGCCACGGTATCCCGGCAAACTTCTTTATCTCATCCGCCAATCTAGCTTTCTGCCACACCCTGCTACGCTTGGCTTCTCTTTGAATCCTTTCCATTACCCCTAAGAACCAGCGGTTATCTTACTTGGTAACACTCGGAAAGTTCTTGAAAATTATGCAGATGCTTAAGTCATATCGAGACTGCAATGTGATAGCGGGGGGTTCTGGATTCGTTGAGGCTGGACCTCTCGGACGCACGTACAGGGTTGGTCAAAAGTTCCCGGGCCATAGTGTCGGCTTTTCAGCGCCATATCCTTCCACTTATGATAGCATAAAGCTATCAAGGTTCTCAGAGGATAGAAAGATACTTCTATCCCCTACAGAGATTTTGGGCCTCGGGGGTTTCGTAAACGCACGACTATAGCGCTCGAAAGCAGACCCCGTGGCCTGGGAACTTTTGACCGACCCTGTACATATTCAACGAGGAGCAGCTGCCAACTGAGGCGAGAGCCGCCGAGCCTTGATTCCCGCTTTGCTGTTGTGCCGCCCAAAATGGCAACTGAAGAGATTTGTGAATTCGACTAGTTTAAAGAGGTGGAATGTGTGAAACTTGCAGGTAAGGCATGCAAAGTCCTTTTGTGCTAGCTTTTGAAGTTGTGACGCAATCGCCGAATAGCCGCGTCGGCATTCAGGCTTTTCTGCAGTGCACAATGACAGGCAGAGACCGCAGTGACGATCACGTGCGCGGCGCTACGTTTCCAGTGCAGAAATGGTTGCCTCAAGGAAGAAAACCAATGCCACCAAAGGTGAAACACAGGAAGCACTGCTTGGCTTCATAGGACGACGCAGACCAGCTTGTGGGTGGAAACAGCGTACTTCTGAAATTTAGGCAACGATGACGTCAGCACGAGTTTTCCCGCACTCCTCCGGCGCATTGAGGAGAAGCCTGAACTGTCGATTACGTCCTCATTTTAAATATTAGCCCAAAGCTGCTTGGCATGCTTTACCTAGAAGCTTTACACTTTCGAATTCTTGAATCATCTCAAATTCTCAGGCATTTCAGCTTCCGTCTAAAACGGCCATGCGCTCGAATTTGGGCTCGCTAATGCAAGAGCCCAGGGACTCTAGGTTTTGGACTGACCTCACAGATGGAAGTTGATGAAGACGATGACTTTTGTAGCAAAGCGCGAGAGGCTGGTAGTTAAACAAGCGGGATATTCGTCTGCGGCAATGCCGTAGTGGTCTAATACAGTTGCCAGCGAAGGTGTTTTGTTCGCGCCGCAGTGGGTTCGAATCCCGCTCATGGTCATAAAGAGTTCTATTTATTATGTCATCCGTACCGCTTGACACTTTGACGTCCCCTGCTACGCTTTCTCTTTCCGGTAGGGATGTCGATACTGCCAAGAGCCTTCCAGCTCCTCCAGTGGGAATATATTTTAAAATTTAGCGAAGCGCTTGATTGCTCCTAGGTGGTCACGTGGCACTCCTGATGCCAACAATGTCTCGACCAGTCGGGTAATTTGGTGTCGGACATTGGCGTGGTTTTGGTGTGACAGACCTAATGCTGTCACATTAAAATGTTTCGTTCAGCATACAGCCCTGAACATAACCACGAGGTATCCATAAATATTGCTCAGACGTTATAATATTATTCTGTGAGGACGGTGCTGTTTTGCCTCTGCACCTCAATTCAACGGTGGATTTGTACGATATTTCATGCCGAAGCGCCATTCAGCCAAGCGATCAGGCTGAATCACTGACATGCAGTGATTTACTACATGTCAATGTTTTCAAGAGCATTTCAGCCCAGTTAGATTGTTAGTCATACGTGGTTTTTCTCTGTTGCTTCACTTGAAACTTATTTCTTTGTGTACCCCAGTTCCTACAAAAAGGTTTCTATTTCATATCAGACATGTTCGAGACAGATTTCTGCAGACACCTATGAATCAGTGTGTTTTCTGCTAACAAAATTTTCAGTTTAAACAGTTCAGTTATCGGCTTATGTATGACATATTGCATAAAATCTGTAACCGTGTTGGTAAGTCTGGATTGCTCAGGACAAACCGCACAAGGTGCCAATGTGTGGTAGCCATTATATTACCATATCACCATTATGTTACTAGCATCTAATAACAATTTTGACTGTTATTTTCAGCTGCGACAGAAGCTTTAAGTGCACAGAAGCTATGGGGACGCTTAATTTATTGGTAGTCTAAGCATGTAGCTACGAGCTCAGGAGTGTGCTTAGCATTTTGCTTCAATTGCACAGCATATACCTTTAAGTTACAGGAAAATTAATCTTTTTCTTGGCTTCCATTTTTTCAAAACAACACAGGCATGTGTATATTTTTGCCCGGATCTGAAGTAACGGTTGTGTTTTGTTTTCTGCCTTATTTTACAGACTTACGATGGAGAGAAACCAGAGGAGAAGAACGGCAATGTGCAAGCATGACTGCACAACTAGAAACATAGTCTTCACGCTGAGCGTTACTGTAATATAGCACTAGTACATATATATAAATATATATACTATTATTGTTCATAATTGCCTGACCCATTGTGTACATATGACAGCAGCAAGGATGATGTCGCGAGTATTCTTGGTTTTTCAAGAAACAAATATACACCACAAGTAACAAAAGAAGACCCTTATGTGGATGCATCTTGCTGCTATTTTCTTTTAAATGCGACAACAAAGACGGTTGTATTTGCAATCATCTTGGGTGCAGTGCGCATGGCGCTTGCACATTAACACGTTCAGCCAGTTTCTCAGTCAAACTGGTCCAGGACCATTAAAAATGCTGGACTTTTCATTTGTGTCTGCTTCTCAACAGAGCTGCTATCTTTGTGCTTGAATTCATTCTTCAAGTGCCTCATGAGAGCTGGTCCCTTCGGACAGTGATTCACTGTATCTCGGTGTTTTCAAGAGCATTTCAGCCCAGTTTGATTGTTAGTCATAGATGGTTATTCTTTTTTGCATGACTTGACTTAAAACATGCTGTGTTGTATACCTCATTTCGTACAAAACGTTTCGCTTAAATGTAAAACTTCTTCGAGACAGATTTCTTCACCAACCAGCGAATGTGGGTAAACCGAAACTGTGTTTTTTGTGACTGGAAAGCTGGTGACATTTTACTTTGTGGACAGGAAAAAACAACATGAGCCGAACTTTTATTGAAGGCTGACCCACAGCACATCAGATTGTCGTGTCAAAGTTGTGTTTTTTGTTTCAGTGACTGTCAGTAAAGAAAGCCTGCTGCTTGCTTCTATAACAAACTACTCTATGACGCCGTGCTCAGAATGCACTGAACTAAACTATGGACAGTTCCCTTTGCACAAAAGTGATGCTGGCATGACAGGAAGACAATCAAAAATTAATTTTCTGCCTTACTGTGCCTACGACTTTGTACATATATACGGTGACATTTACGACGGATGCCTGTTGTTAAAACTGCGCATTATGCCTAGTTTCTTCTGTACAAGCAAGACAAAATATTGTTAGAAATCAGACCAAAGTATCACAAGCCGCACTATTGAACAAGAGCATTTGAAAATGTTTGTGTACCAAGAAACTTGTGATGAATACACCATTAATATGAAACCCCTTATCACACCTTGTAACTTGTCGACCACTGCCATCTTGTGCTTTGAGATGTCAAGTGGGAGTCTTTTACGAACCGATACTTTTGTCACCGCTGATTCTTATGCACTGCCATTTGCACACATCACATCAAAAAGGTACAGCTTACCAGCCGGTGGACGTAATAACCGTGTTGGCAAGGCATATTATAATGTTTATAAACCCGTAACATTCATATCAACTGAAAACCAAGCCAACAGTTCTTTTTTCTTTTTCCACTTTATTAGGTTTGAATGACGAGTGATAATGTGCGATGAAGCTATGTCCTTTGTTCCTTCGCGACTACACCACTTAATTTTATTTGAGAGCTAGCCAGGCTTCGGCTCTTGTTGAAATGCCATACAGAGTGTGTTTAGGTCTAAGGTGAACATGGGCTGTGAAGATGTGATGTGACATGTTGTTTGACATTCCCAGTGTTGAGTGTTTGTTTGCCAGAGTGCTTGTTTTTCCTTGGTTTTAGTCTTGTTCTTGACAAGTAGAGATCATTCTTCTAGAAGTGTTGTTTCCACTGTTTTTTTTTGTTACGTTAGTGAGTCACGTCGACTTCAGATGTTGTTTATACAAGGAGCGCAGCTCTTCTCAGCCTATGTTGGATGACGTGCGCTTGTGTGAGTGTGTTACTTGTGATTGTAAATATGAAATGTTATCAAAGCTATCAGAAGAAAGAGATGAGTACAGATCGTCACGTGTTTTCTCGAACGAGAAGAAATGTACATGTGCAGGATGTGTACAATAAATTTATAGTGTGATCAAGGACGCCGTCTTTTGCTGATCTGCATATTTACCAACACTGGTATTCAAGTGCACCACCAACCCATGCTATACCAGTAGGCACAAGGAACTGCAATCAATTACTGACTTGCGATTCGATTATTGGGGCCAAGGCTTTCTGCTGAACCAGAGTTGTTGCACAATTTTTCTACTCTTATTCTTATCAATGCTGTGTGAGGAAGTACAGCAAGCTCGTTGCACCAGTTTTTGCACACAGACTTGAGCAGCATTTCTGGTGGAATGGTAGACACCTGTCTGACATCCTCAAATATATTATGCCAGTAAGGTTTCATTCCAAATTCACTATCCTTTCTTTATCTCATTTGGAGTTTGTGTGTCACCTTGCCTATTACTTTTGCTGCAACATCCTAGAAGATATGTACACACTGTCATGACTACGACACAAATCTCATTCAGTGCAAATTGTGTGCGAAGTTTAGGCGCAGTGCAAGAACAGTACATGACAAAAAGGAACAGCGCAAACACAGGAAGAAGTAGACACAGGCATTGACTAACAAATGAAGTTTATTCGAAGATACGCGCACAATAAGTACTGAGGCAAGTTATCAGTTGAGTCAGCGTCAGGGGCGGTGTAAAGGACCACATAAAAGAGATAAAATTATAAAATCTATAAAAGAGGTGAAATTTTCAAAAAGTGTGGCCATGGTTTGAGACTGCGGGCAGTGACAGGTGAAACTGAAAACAACCAGGTATGTGGCGGAAGATAGGCCGTGAGGGCTTGGAGGTTCGGTAAAAGGGTAACGAAGATAAGTGGCTAAAAGAGTCGATGACAGGCTAAAAGTGTATTCTAAGGGAGGCAAGGGTGCTTCTTTTCTGGATAGGCTTTTTCTTTTGTTGGTGCCACGCACGGACGGACTGCTGACACACGTGGTGCCACGGTTTCGAATCAAGTTGGCTTCATGAATCTCTCGTGGGCGATTTCGGGATAACGTCTTAAAATCTTCGTTCTTTCGAATACTGATGGGCAAGAGCCTTTCTCACAGTGAACAGGCGAATTGCTTACCGCGCCAGTCTCGAGCGAATTGGAATGTTCCCGCAGACGCTCGTTGATGCATCCAATGATGCACCCAATGCGTCTGTCCAATGTAGGCGCTCCACAGAACAGCGGTATCTCGTAAATGACCGAGGTTACTCACGGATTCAAAAATGGCAGTCACTGCTTTATTGTGCATGCGCTTTTTGGCTGACCGTCTTCGTTACTTATTTCGCAGAGGCCTCCTAATTTTTTGAGCGCCGAAAAGGTTATACGGAACGGTCCGTGTTGCTGTTAGTGCGATGGGTTTGGCGCAGCTTTCGCAGTAGTTTTTCCGCCTAGCTTGCAAAGAGTGACTTGAGGAACCCCCGCTTCTGTCAACCGTTCGACTTACGCGTGGAAGCTGGTCGGCACACAACGGCACACAATCTTTCAAGTTGCTGCTTTTCACCATTTCCGAGTGCGCTGACGGGTATAGTGTAGGAGGCGCTTCATCGAGCGTGGCGCGTACTTCCAGCAGATGTGATCCGGTGTTATTGTGAGGTCCATGTCAATGAACCTAAGTTCGTTGCTTGGTGGTAGCTCTGAGGTTAATCAGAGGCCTGCCAGTTTCGACCTAAACAGGCCTGTGATGCCTTCCGGCATTGTGAGCTGGTTGCCAGCGATTGGTTTGGACACGATGAGATATCACCAACATGCCGCACGATCTTGACGGCCCCGTAGTCTTTCACGTGCGGCAGAATGCCCTGTCATACTGGGCTAGCAATAGGTCGCTCAGCACCGATGCTAGGCAGAACCCAATGCATACGCCATCCTTTTGCTTGTAAAGGTCCCCTTCAAATTAGACGGCAGAAGACTCAAGGTAGAATTGCAGTAGGTCGAGGAATCTTCTGACGCTGATGCCACAGGTGTTTTGAAAACGAACTGTTCCGTGTTGTTCAGTTGCGTCATTAACGGCTGCCAGAAGTGCTGGTCGTGGTAGAGCGTAGAAGAGATCCTTAATGTTTACCGAGAATTTATCCAATCCTTGAGTGCGCTCATGCTGCAGGGGGCAGTATACCTCTTGACAGCTGACATTAATTTTTGCCAATAGTCGCCCAGCATTTGCCACCAGGTGCCTCGTTCGGATACAATTACACAGAAGAGAGAACCTTCTGTGGGGTATTTGCGGAGAAGAAAGCATTCGAGGCGAAGTCTTTGCGATTCTTGATATCAGACGCCAACTTTTTTAAGCCTGCTTTTTGGCACAGTGTTTCAGCTTCCGCTTTCTCCTATTTTTTGAGGCTCTTCGCTTGATTTTTTCGAAATATATTGTCTCGCAGTGCCTGCTGGCTTCACTTCACATTAATACCTTAAATACCCTCGTGTAGGGTATTACATAAAGGGTGGGTCACGCAGAAATGAAAAACATATAAGTACAGATAATTTTCAAGCAAGTTATACAAATAAAAGATTTTCATTGCGCAAGTACATGTGAAATTCGTTCAAGGAACACAGATGGACAGGTGGTAGCAGCAATCTCTCGTCGAAGGTCGTTCCAGTCAATGAAAGCCCGGGGGATGAATGACGAAAAGAATGCAGGCAACACGTTCCATTGGCTACTCTGACGGACCCGCCTTCCTTGTATGATGGGAGAATCAACAACCTTGGTGGTGTTGATTGCTCGTGCACGGCTCGTTGAGCAGCGCGTCGATGCCAAGGTGTGCGAGCACGTTAGTGTCCCCTGCTTTGGCTTTTCAGGTTGTGTTCCGGACAATGCTCAGGAGCTCGGTTCTGTCCAGCCGTGGCGGGACTTCCTTCACTTTCTTCACGTGAGTGGGAACGATTGGGTCGCCTGATGTCCGAACTTCTTGAGTGCGGGCTGGTGGACGCGCTTCCTTGGTATGGCGGCTATCATCTGCCTCCAGGTGAACTCTGATAAATTGCAGATAAACGCGGCCTCTGCCCCCTTCCCCCCTAACGCTGACTCTGAGCGCCATGATATCTCTGTGTGTAGAGCTTAGTAGAAGCTTTTCTACCATACGCTAGGGCAAGGCTCTTGCTTCAGCTGTGAAAACTTCAGGTGAGACATTTACACTTGTTTAGGTTGAATGCTAAAGTTTAGGTTGTTGTTGAATGCTAAAGTTTAGGAATGCTAAGTTTAAGTTGAATGCTAAAGTGAAACTTCGGCTAGCATTGAATAACCACTTTGTGTACTCTACGAAACACTTAGCATCTGTAGGTTTTCCAACGAACAGTGCCATTCTAAAATAATTTTCCCGACCACTAGCTACCGCATCCGCAGAGCCGATTGTACTATCGCGTCGCAATGACGCCATAGACGTGCCGTGACGAAGCAGAGACAGCTTATTTTAGTTTGTGAGCGATACGGTTCAGTGCAGGAACGTGCACCGTGACTAAGATGTTCGTGGTAACGCAGTCTACATGTCGCCATAGTTAGGCCGCTGAGATAAGGTGCGGTTCAGGATAGCTTTATTACTTCCAAGCCAAAAAGCACCATGGAAACGACTAAGTTTTATTAAATTAGAGCTTTCGTGGGCTACATGAATACAGCGATGTGTCTGCGGCTGCCGTACTCGACAAAACCGGACAAAAATGGACGAGCCTAAGTATTGTATTCGTCCCCAGTTGATTACTCGCATAGAAATGTTTTCTCTTCACTTTGAAATGTACAGTGCAATTCAGTCGAGGCCCGTTCTTTCGGGACCTGGATAGTTGAGCGTACGCATGAAAGGCGCGTGTTCTGCGTGTGAGCTAGGTAATAATAGATGGACGAACACGACAAGTAAGCCAGGTAAGCTTGGCTGCAGGCATTACTACCTCCATAAACATGAACGAAATATGATTTTCTGTACACGGTGCAGATAAGTTACTGGAGCATTGAACTTTCGGGAGAAGAAAATAAAACTAGGCTTCAAAAGCTAGCCTTGCCTAGCTAGCTTAGCTGTTGCTTGTTTCTGGCAGTTTTGGAAGAATAATGCGGTCCAATCTGTTCTTGCTTGAGATAAGAAAGAAAAAAACACGTTGGAAAAGGCTAGGCTAGAAAGAATTCTGCAGCGTCAGCAGTTAAAGTCACTGGAGAGAACATACCAGAAATATCTATAAATACTTCTTTGCAGTTTGTGGGGCAGCTGACTAATTGACAGGGTTACGTGAAAATGAGACGATTTAGAAAACCGCAAGGGAGAGGTTCAGTATATGCAACTGTGGTCACGAACAGGTTAATTATTAGCAAAGTAAACAGAACTCCACAAAAAGCAAGACTATGACAATCAAAATGTTAGGTAGCCCAACCGAAGATACGAGAAGGATTGAAAATTGCACTTAGGAGAGCAGAAAGTTGGGCTAGTTGGTTGATATGCATACTGAAGAAGTTGGCGAGGAAAAAGCGAGGACAAGCGAGACAAACAAAGGCGAGCGCTCGTTTTTCCGCGCCAACTTCTTCAGATTGAAAATTACACACGGGTTTTATACAGACGCTTCTTAAGCGATAAGAGTAGAAACACATTTTGAAAAATCGAGCATCCATTAGACGTTTCAGAGTCAAATTACATGCAGAAGACACGAAGGTAAGTCCTTTTGAGGGCGCAAGGTAAGCTACACTGTTTAAAGTCTGCTTAATTCGAAGTGGTATTATACTCCTGATTTCTGTATGTCTGTCTGTTAATGGTCTGTTGAATGCTAACCATTCGCGTTTTGAAAGCAGGATATCGATGTACGGCGCAAAACGATGAAAAACATAGAGAGGGAACACCCGAGACGCACGCGGGCTCTGTCAAGCTGTGAGTGCGCATACATCGTATACAGACCTCTAGATGCTACAACGATTGTGCGCGGGAAAATTCTCTGTTGGTAGAAAATGACACGGGGGTCACCTAGCATTGCACTGCACGAAAAGCGGGCACTTGTAAAAGTTGAACTAAAAGCTTCGGAAGGAAGCAAAATACAAAAGTAAAGCGAAGCTTGCAGATGTTTTGGGAGCTTATTTTATCAAAAAGACAGTCTTTAAATGGTCAAGAAGGCTCTCTTTTATCTTTGCAAACAAGGAGGACAATGAAACGTTATTTAATTGTTGTTGTGAAAGAACCTTTGTAGGGGTCTTTGTACGTCCCATTGCTTTTAGTATTAGGGTAGCTGTAAGGCTTATTTTATGTATACCGAGACGAGCTGGTCTGCCGAAGGGGTCGCTAGAGTTACCACCCTGGTCCAAAGGTAGGGAGAGATGATATGTTCCAGATTTCGGGAAAATCCCATAAAATGGGGTGTATTTGCCAGGATGCCTACGATGTGGTGTGATCTACGAAGTCTACAAGTTGTGTTTCTCACGCTTTTTTGTATTTCGTTTATCTGCGAGCCACTCCTGATTGAGCGCTTTGCGCGCATTATCCTGTAAATAAAATAAAGAAATAAAATACCTACAAAAATTTGTACCAAATATAATGAAGGACCTTGTGTGTATATGGTTTCAAACAACATTCTATCAATGATCAGAGTGGCACATGATGACCGTAGTTGCTTATGAACCACAAAGCCCAACACAACGACTAATCAAAGAATTAAAATACATTGCAACGAAGTCATTGTGGCAAAATAGATTGGATGTGACGCTTGGGTAAATGTAACAGGAGATAAACAAGGACAATATGGCCGCCGCGGTGGTTCAGTGGTTATGGCGCTCGGCTGCTGACCCGACAGACGCGGGTCCGATCCCGGCCGCGGCGGTCGAATTTCGATGGAGGCGAAATTCTAGAGGCCCGTGCACTGTGCGATGTCAGTGCACGTTAAAGAACCCCAGGTGGCCGAAATTTCCGGAGCCCTTCATTATACGGCGCCCCTCATAGCCTGAGTCACTTTGGGACGTTAGACCCCCATAGACCAAATCAATGAACAATACTGAAAGACGACTCTACAAAGGAGTACGAGCTGCTCGTTGCAAGAAATCTGATGCCCGTTTACTTGTTTTGAAGAAAGCAAAGCTGAAGTTCGTCGTCGCAGATGCCGCTGTTTTCCTGACCAAGCAACATAAACCGCGGGATGTGAGTCATGTTTGTTGGGACAGTTCGTGTTCTTTGTAAAACACACAGAGCGGCTTAGCAAAACAGAGACTTTACGACACACTGTGTTCTTTTTGAGCATTTAGTCCGTGTGCGTCATAAATGACCTGTCTTCGGATTGGGTGAACTTCGCATCAGCGCCTTTTTTTTTATTTGAGCAACCGAATTTATTGTGTTGTTGGCTGTTACTTAGACAAACCTTCAAGGCTAAAGCGGCCAGGCAGTTTTATAAAGCAACTATTTTGTGCGTGCCTTATTTTATACGGTATCCCAGAAGCCGTCATTTTTAAATTCTTGACCATCGCAAACGTAAGGAAAACTCAATAATAAGACTCGAGAAATAACTGGTAGCGTTGCTTTTCAAATCCACGGAATACGCAGATGACTGTATGCGTGCCTTTCACTTATTTGGTACTCTGCACAGAACACTGTAACAGAGAAAAAAGGCGACAACACTCCGCCTGTTTGATTGATCGACCACGAACAACAATTCACCTGCCTGGATGGTTAGGTGACATTTATGTCGGACTGTTCTTCATGGGGCTTTAGTTCCGAACCTCGCCGCTATGGCCGCATTCTGTAAGAGCGAGAGCGAAAACTTTGCTAAATGTCCGATGTCTGGGTCACAAAATCAGCAGGCGGGAATGTGGGCTATATATTCTCGTCACACCCGCAGATGGCACATGCGGGGCTGTCAGCCATACCGATTAGCGACCCAGCAGAGTTGCTTTACGTCGAGGTAGGCCAGATGGAAGCATGAGCTTCATGCTAACCCCTAAGTAGAGGTGGCTGCAACGCGAAAGGGAACAAGCAGTTTGTACGTAAAGTTGATATTTGTTAGTTATAGTTATTCTCTTTCCTTTTTGTTTTCCTTGCTAGTATGTAATGCTGTTTTGACGTCCAGTCACTGGTGGTGTTCTTCGTCAAATGTCCTGTCTTGCGAAGGCAACTTGAAATGTTTACGATCTGTTGTGCCCTATCATTATGGAACTGCATTTCCGAACTTTCTCATTCGTCACAGCTGAGAACGTCACAGCGCACAGGAGCGGAGTATTGTGCGCAAAACGGTCTTTCTGAATACAAACCCGAAGCTGCACCTCAGCAACGAGTTGCGTTGAATGCCAAGAGAGACCGCGCAGCGAAAAGAAATAAATCAAAGAAAGAAGGAGAAAAAAAGAGAGGGGGAAAAACGGTACAAATGCACGCATCCCAAAGAACAAGAGAAGCTGAAAAGGAAACGCCGCCTTTCTATTTGGCGCCTTTCATTGATCGCCGCGGGGTTCGCGTTAGGTTTATATATATAGCGCTTCAATCGGCACCGTCGTTGCCGCAGAGTTTGTGTGAGAGCTTTGTGGACTCGAATGGCCGTTGCTTGAGGCGCTGTTATTTCGAGCGTTATTGAAAAGAAGCCGGCATGCACGGGGTGGGAAGCGTCGCCCTTGCTTCTGCGTTGAGTTGAATTCTGCGCTGCTGTCGGCGCTTGAAGGAAACGTGCGGAGGTGCCTTGATGCTGCCGCCTGCTCTCTATACAGGTTTGTACGGAGTGTTGTAATCGATGCTGAGGCAGCGGGGTAATAAAAGGTCACTCTAGTTGGGTACGCGGGACGCTTCAGGACGTCCGAGGCCATGATTGATGGGAGTAGTAGGTTCCTGCCATTGCTTACGTTTCCTGTGGTTTTATCGCATTAAAAGTAATTCGTAGGAAAAATCCGGCCGCGTCTGGCATCGTCCGTCATGAAATTCGCTGATTGGTTGCCGGGAAGTGGCGTCACCAGACCACGTTCTTCTGTGCGAAGCCTCCACCTACCGCCATGGCAGGCGGTATTGAGTAATGACTCGGAGGAAAATGACTCGGACCGGAGCAGGCCTAGGTGCAAAATAGACAGCCTCCTGAAGAACTATCTGTGCAAAAAAGAGGCTTGCGAGAGCTATTTCGTTGCCGCATTAGTCAGGAAGAACAATCTGGGTCTCACAAGCCCTATCGATCAGCTTCCGGCAAAGACATCAACAGCTTCGAATGCTGTCTGATTGCCAACACATAACGTAATTAGGTGTACCTGCGGCACTTTCAGCGCGAAGGCACTGCTTAAAATAATTCCAGCCAAAAATATTGTGTAAATTAAGTCTCGGAGTAACTTGGGTACCTCGGGTTAGCTCGGAGGAGCGTCGCGCAAGCTGAAGCCAATGGGAGGAAGCTCAGGTTAATTCGGAGGAGCGCCGTGCCAGGTGTAGCCAGCGGGTGACCTTGAGGGTGACCTTGACATCCTCTAGGTCCCCTGCTTTCGCACCTTTTAAGCAAGGGGTGCTTTCGCACCTTTTGCTACTTTAAAGCGCTTCCACTTTTCTGTCAGGAGGAATAATATTTGGGAATATCTGCACTGTGCTCACCTGCCGCGGGGGCTCAGTGCCTTTGGCGTTCGGCTGCTGATCCCAAGGGCGTGAGATCGAATCCCGGCCGCAGCAGTATGTTTCGACGGAGGAGAAATACAATAACGCCCGTGTCCTGTGCGACATAAATGAACGCTAAAGAACTCCAAGTGATCTGAATTAATCCGGAGCCCCCCTCCCCCACCCCCTCCCCATCCACGGTGTCCCTCATGAGTAACTACGGGACGTTAAACTCTATAATTAACACTTTCTACACTGTGCTCTTTATTCGTTTGTAGCGAGAAGAAAACAATGGAGAACTTGTTCTCTATAAAATCCATGCTATATTTTCACATGTACAGAGGCCTCCCCCCCCACACACACACACACACACACCACACACACACACACACACACACACACACACACACACACACACACACACACACACACACACACACACACACACACACACACACACACACACACACACACACACACACACACACACACACACACGCACGCACACGCACGCGCACACACACGCACACACACGCACACACACACACGCACGCACACACGCACACACGCGCGCGCACGCACAAAAAATGCTTAGAATTGGCCTCGAGCCGCAATTTCTAAATAATCAGCTCATTCATTCATTCATTCGTTCGTTCGACGCTGCATTACTGGCAAACTGTGTTCCCGATAGCATTGGTAGTTTGCAAGTTTAAGGGAGGAGAAAATATGGTAAAAAAATTGTGAAATTAAAAGAAAGTAACGAAAATAGGGGAGCCCGTTCTTTACGGTGTACTGTTGGAACACCGATGTGTAAAGTGAGCCCCGTAAAAGCTTCTTCTTCCACCCGCTGGCTTTGTGTATACGCTCAGCTTCACTCTTAAACTTTATGACGATGATGGAAGATCAAAGAGAGGTTATGTGTGGCAGCTCTTCACGCATTCCTCTTACGTTCTTCGCACATTACTACGGCTAACGTCTACGTGACGAGTTCACCGTCCTAAATGATGGCGGACGACTCTTCATCTCGGATATCTGCAATGCGCAGCCATCCTCAAGCTTCAAGCCTGCGAAGAGGAGAAGAATGTCTCACCTTTGAGCTCCCGGGGACATCTACCATCTTTATTAAAAAGGAACACTCCGAAGCCGCGAGCCGGAACCTCAAAAGGCAACACTGCAGGATATATAGAGCGCGCGGTCCTCAAGTCACCGAGCGCCCCAGCTCGACCGGCTGTAGTTGGCCAGCAGCTTCCCTCGCGATATCGTATGTGTCCGTCACAGCTACAGAAGGGTTGAATTCTATCAACAGATCAACTCTTACATCCTGGGCAGGTGATAGAAATCCACACCAGGCGGAATACTCTCTTTCTTGATGCGTCGACCCGGGCAACCTCGGGCATCTTGAAGGCCATGCCGAGATTCGGCAGCATCCGCGTGCGCTCATTTTTCACCAGCAGAAATACAACTGCGGGAGTGATTTGCGATCTCGCTAGGGACAATATATAATGACGGCGAATTACCGAATTTGTTGCAATCTGTTGTGCGCGCAACTGACATTCACCGCTTTGGGTGGTCGATGTGTGCGAAGGCCGCGTTTGAAGAGAACAGATCACCGCGGCATGCAAAGGTAAGCTTTGTGATATACCCTGTCTGCCAATATGTGCCACGTCTTTTATCGTGCCGGAAATGTCAGGACCTTGTCATGTAAGCGCTACGAGAAGCAGGACATATGTTTGCGTTGCACCGAAAACCAGGAGGGACCTGTGAGGAAAGAGGGGGCGTCGTAGTGCGCGAACTGTGATATAACACATGAGACAACCTCCACGTAGTGTCTCAAACTGAAGACTGAAATGAAGACACCCAAGAGAATGATGTGGAATAGCTTCACGCAAAAAGAGGCAACTAAGGCGGTTCGTCGCCGCAGCAGACGCTCATGCAAGCGGCACAAGTCGGCCTTTGTAGGCCTTCAAGCGACGAGTGCAGAAGAACTGGTTCAATGCTCTACTGTGCAAGACCTGCGCCTCCACCAAGGACGTGTCTGGTGAGCAGTCAGGTGGTGCATGCAGGTTGGCCGCGTAGTGTTTCCACTTCAGTTATAAAATCTGCACCTGCGGAGCACCGAGTACAGAACTCATCAAGTGCACCTTCCCTAGAAACATGCATGACACTCAACACTGAGAACCCAGAGGCGTGGCTTTCTCTATTATCACAATCACGTATAATGCTGGTCAACATCGGCCATAAGAGTTAACAGCAGATGAGCAAATCAGAACGATGGTCAAACAGCTGGTTACTGCTCGGCGCCTGTCTCTTGCTGGAGGAAGTAGGCCTGTTACCAAGGAAGCTATAGGCTACTCTTAACGGCGGTTGAACCCAGGTTTGCGCCCCTTGTTAGCAGCGGCCAAATTTAAAGAATTTTATGCCACTATCGATATTGGAGGTCGCCCCACGGCTCCAGCTCACTGTATAACCTCCCATCTTCACTTCCTCCATTCTGTCTTTTCTCGTTCTTTAGTCTCCACCCTTCCGCGCATTAAAGGTGTCCCTCTTATGATGAAACCCGTAACGCTCGAAACACAGGAACGCAAAAGTAAAGAATACGTGCATGCGCTAACCTTCAACTTACTTCCCTCAGAGCATGTTCAGTTTTTTTTTATTCAGTGGGAACATGAAAACAGCACAATTCCGCCAGCCTATCCTGAAGCAAGTTCAAATCAATTGCATCTTTAAAGTCTGGCTTACGGCATCCAGAAAAGTCATCGGTTTCTTTGATAGCGATAAAAAATAAATGCTTAGGCAATCAACTTTCAGTTTTATTTTGATGTTTGATCATATAAGCATTCCTGCTTAGTCCTTAGCAAAGAAAGAGGTAGCTTTGGCGCTGTAACCGCTTCTTTCCTTCCTTCCCAAACTCGTCGGGACTCATATCCTTCATTGCGTTCTTTCTTTGTGGCTTACCACAATACGGCAATGAAAAGAAAAACTACAGGCAAGAATCTGAAGAGGAAGCCGCTGGAACGCTAAATTTGGAAGGCGTTGAAGCCTTCGGCACACATCAACGCACTGCGTCTTCTGTTCTCTATTTTCTCTTTTTTGGGGGGCATCACTCAAGGCTTTAGCCATGATCCAGAACACCTGTGCGCTTCAACGTGCCTGGAAGCAGGCCAAGGTCAAGAACTCGTTTAGCGTTCTAAGCAAAGAGCACCGAAGCAGTTGGAAAAAAGGCAGGAGGGCGAACATATGGTCCCGTCTTGGGAATAGAAGCTAGGCTCGTGGCTCCTGGCAGAAAATGAGCTGACCAAGGCATTTAAAACTTCTTCGTATTTGGGAAATGGTTGTAATGAAAACAAATAAAAGTTTGCTTCTCTTCCCATACTTCTCTTTCCAAGAGGGGACAGTGGGTTGCTAAGGGCATCTTGAGGTAGCGCCCAATGCCCTAGGTACACACAAACAGCAATGGGTTCACAATGCAATATTTACATAGAACATTTCCCGAGGAACCTTTAGTGTAGAGCGCATTCTATAAACAAGAAAAACTACATACACAATGGTAATCGAAAGAACGTACAATAGAATACATGATGGCTATTTACAATGTTGCGGCAGTAGCTTCAAAAATACAAAGCGTGGGAATTTTCTGGTTCCGTGATATTCACTTCACTCACTCATCCACTTGCAGCAAACACCAAGGGGGGGGGGGGGGATGATATTAGTTTTGACTGGAATTGTTACTGGAGTGCGCTTTTTTTTACTGCGACAGCAGTGCTAGCATCCCCCCCCCCCCCACCAACACACACACATATCTGACATCTTTTGAAGTGAAGCCTCCAGCCCAAGAGAGGAGCCCCCAACTTCCAGAAGCACCACTCTCTATACTATGTATGTATAGCCACTCTCGATCCACCGCCCCGCCCCACAGTATACCGCCCACCCTCGCCCTCCAGAAGTGCCAGTCACCATCCATCCACCAAACTCTATTATCCAGGAGCGCCACCCATCGCCGATACACCTACTGCCACTGTCCACAAGGCCTGCACCTATCAGCGTATACGCAGTGGGAAAACCAGCTGCCCTACATAGGCACCACTCCCCAGCCACCACACCACCCCACCCTTTACCTATTGGCTGCCTACACACCCGACATCACCCTCGACCCACTTCAGCCTCCAAAGAGAATCTGCACGAAAATTCCGCTAAGAATAAAAGCATCGAAGTTACCATCAGGGGTAAATCCAACTGATTCTGCAGAATTGTCGCAACACCTTCTACCTGGCGGGTGGCAAGAACAACAACCTGCCACCTGCCACGGTTGACAGGTGGCACTGGCTGGCGGCAAATTGGGGAGAGAGAAATTCTCTTTGCCCTGAACATGGCCGCCGGGAGGTGACTTGAAGGTGACTGCTATGGCAAACACCCCCAAAAGATGTTTTTGTAAAATTGATAAGGACTAATAATGAGCACGAATGGCACAGCAAGAAATGAAAAAGACTAAGAATGACTCAGCAAAGAGCACAACAAAGTTGCTCAGCAGTTTGCGCAGGAAAGTTGAGCAAATAACCTTTAAAAAAACATATGAAAAAGTAAATGGGAAAGCATGAGGAGAAGATAAGAAGCTTAAGAGAGGCAATTAAAAGGAAGGAGAAGGCGTAATGCTAACGCGCTGTGATTGGTTTCGTAAAAAGACGAAGCGCAGAAAAGACTGCACACGAGGAAAAAAGACGAAACATGTATGCTGTGTTTTTTTACGCTTCGTCTTTTTACGTAGCAGTGCATCAACTAGCTTCCCAACGTGCACATTGTCACTGCATAATGATAATTAGCGCCTCCGTAATTTTTTCAATGTAATTAGGCTATTTTTTCTTAGAACGTGGTAATCGCTTAATATACCCTAACTTCTACATGTATTCAGTGTTCTTTTAACAAAGTGTTTATGTTTACGCATGCTGTTACCACGCGACAAAATATCGCACTACGCATGCGCTGTTGTTGCCTGTGGAGGTTGGTAACGGTAGCACTACATTGTAAAGCATGCTAGAGCGTTCGATTCTGATCCATGCGGAAGCGCGTTCCGTCCGTTGTTACATGTGACGTCAACAAATCACTAAATCGCGTGACTGCCGGGATCGTTTCATAGCGTGCGCTGTGGCGTCCCTCCCTTTAAGGCATATCTCCAATGCTTTAGCCTCACTGAACCCTCCGCCTCTCTTTAACTTTCCTAAATTTTCTTTCCTAATTTGTACGTGTGTCTCTCTCTGTATGAGGCCCGTAAGATGCCTATTTTGCAGGGTTTACAGCTTTCGTTATGAGTCTGTCTATCCAGAATACATCTAGATAGGCCATGTAGTGGCTGCGGATCTAAATTATGGGAAAGGAATAAAAGAGACAGAATAAAAAGGGGTTGAAGTGCTGTCGTAGGTACGTTCAGGTTATGATTAGCAGCTTACCAATATCCCCGAAGAAGAAAGTGTGAAATAGTTGTATAGTGCAAGTACTCAACTATGGATATGAAACTTGGAGGCTAACGAAAATTTTTGAAATGAAATTGAATACGGGGCAACGTTGAAAGAAAAAATTGGCGGTGGTTTAGCTCTGGTTAAACCTGGAGTGAATTTAAGCGATAGCTGCAGCTTGCATAGTGAAACTTGGTCACGTGACAAGCCACGTGACGAACCACGTGATCAACCACGGCGCCGCGCCACCGGCAGCTGCTCCGCATCACGTGACCAACCACGTGACAATGTGGCAGCGCAGCCACTAAAGCCCCTTCTTTAGCAGCCACAGGGTGGCAGCGCCGCCACGGGGCGGTGGCGCTGCTACGCTGAAGGCTCGAAATGCTACCGTAATGTAGCTATCGCTACAAAATGATTCAAGTGCTGCTATAGGAGAGAGAAAGAGAACGGCCGGTATCTGAGGATAAACACGAGTTAATGGCAACCAAGTCGAAATTGAGAAGATAGAAATTAACTTGGGCGGAGCATGTAGGATAACAGAGTGCATTTGAAATGAGGGAAGACGTAGCAGAGGACCGCATATAGCTACCGGAAATTATCGCTTGGCAAGGTAGTAGGATACAACTCAAGAACGAAGCGAAATGCCTCTTAAAGGAGGCTCTCCAGCCAATGGCGTCGACCGATTTTAATGTGTCGCGGTTAAACCGTGGTTAATTTTCTCTCTCGCTAAGTTAACCCATTGTTAGTCCTTTGCCACGCTACCGTTGAAGGGGTATAACCTCGGATTAAATACGTCACGAAAATTGGTCGAAGTGATTGGCTGGAGGGTCTGCTTTCATGGGCAGTTTCCGCTTTGTTCTTGAGTTGTACTCGACTAAAGTAGCCAACAACAAGCACAACCTTTCCGGGGGGGGGGGGGGGGGGAGGTGGTGGTAACAACGAGATTAGGAAATCTGTGGGAAATGGTCGCCGCACAAGGTGCAGGAAGCGCCTTAATGCAAATAAACGGAAGGGACCTTCGCTCGTCAGTGCGCATAACTATGCTGACGTTGTCGATGATGATGCATGATCACAGTGGAGTAAGGGGAGCGTGCTTACGCGCCCGTCGCAGGCTCCCCGTTGGTGGTTCGGTACTTCGCGCTTTGCGATAAATATCTGCTGACCACCCAATGATCATGTGCAATTTTTGACATTGCGATTGGGATCAGTGCATAGTCCATTTTCATCTTTGCTCTTTCGTACGGCGACCGCAATGTGGCGCTGCGGTTTTTCGTTCAGGCGGTCAAGGCGCGTGCCCAAGAGTGTGTCCAGTGGAGTGGACCCCTTGTGAAAAAAGAGGAAGAAGGGGGGGGGGGAGGAGGAGATACAGTTTAAAGAATTTATTGTTGGCTTTGTGAACGTTTCGGTCATTTGCGAAGCGCCACAGAGAGGATGACAAGGAAGTAGACTTCCGGTCGTTTCTGTTCATCCGGCTCTCCGTGTCCTCATCGCACACGCGTGTAAAGAAAGAGGGAAAGGAAAAACATAAAGACAAGGAAATGAAAGGGAACAAAATAGGTGAAGGAATACACGCACACTTGACCTGATAAGGTTCTGTAATTCAGAATAAGCGAAAAAGCCTAGTTTATTAGACACCTTTACCATAGCGTCGTGCCGTGTTCCCTTTACCGGAGTACCGGAAGCCCGCGCCCCGACAGTGCGCATGCGCAGATCACCTTTAGGGCACCAGGTGGCGCCAGGCACCCGGCAGCTGCGCGCTCGCCTGTCGCATCGGGACTAATCAGAGCGTGCGCACTGGCAGTACTCCGCTAATGGTAGCACGGTGAACGGTGTATGCTAAAGGGGTCTTGACTGTGCGAGCGCGCAGCGGCACGCTAAACAGTGTGTTTTGCACATCCCTTGGGCCGTGCGCGGCCTTCCGCATTTAGCCATCAATGCCAGGCCACACCGTCAGACAGCCACGAGACAACCTTTCTGCGGCCTCCGTGTTCCGAAAACTTCCTCAGGCACCTGTATACGAATTCAGCATAAACTCCCAATATATGCCGCGCCTCCAAGCGTGCGCTGCCTACAGTCCAAACTCCTACGGGCTTTAGAGCCACGCGCTCAAGAGGCGCCGAGAATCAGTGCTTTGAAAAGAGACCCAGCGTGCATTTGATCACCGCCTTCGAGGCGCACAGCGCTAGGCTGGCTTAGTGCAGTCCCCGCTCAATGCCCGGTATTCATGGCGCTTCGTCCGCCACGCGGCAAATGAAGTCATTATCGGCGACCGTGCACATCCAACGACGCGTTCGCGTGCATTTAGCGAGTGGAGTCGAATGGCGTAGAGTCCTATTCTATAGCTCCACAGGCTCGTACGACAGGACGATGAACTGCCATTGAGGCAGATGCTCAGCCAACACCCATGTTAGGGACGTTGCCTCAGCACCCTTTATGGCGCGATGACACCGTAAACCGGTATACGTTGCGAAGGTGCATAAGAGGGGTTGTAGGCTCCTATATACAGATTCAATAACCTGGAGCACTGCCCACGTGGCCCGGGGAGGAGGTTTCACAAGCGTAGGAAGAGCTATAGGAGCGCTTCTGGTCAACACTGTAGATGCTGGGGTTGCAAACTCTAATGTATTAAAGTTCGTACTCGAAAGCTTAAAGGAATTTATTAATTTACTTCGCTCTTTCACACATTGTGAGCGGAAAATTTGCCCTCGCACAGAAGCGTGTGACTTGTGGTGCTGTAGTGCACGCTGAACTAATAAAATGTTCCTGTAGCAATCATGGGCTGCGAACTTGTGCTTCGAAGGTCAAGGGATGAAATTAATAGGTCGCCCGCATTGAAAACAAGAAGAAAAAAAGAAGAGAAGAAAAATCGAGTCGTATGGTAGAGTTAGTGCATTATTTATGAGATACTGTCATGGTAATAGGCCCTCCGCGGTGGCTCAGTGGCTATATAGTTCTCGACTGCTGACCCGAAAGACGCGGGTGCGATCCCGGTCACGGCGGTCGCATTTCGATGGAGGCGAAATTCTAGAGGCCCGTGTACTCTGCGACGATGTCAGTGCACGTTAAAGAACCCCAGGTGGTCGAAATGTCCGGATCCCGCGTCCCTCATAGCATGAGTCACGGGACGTTATACTCTATAAACTAACTAAAATATCGTTGGAACAACGCTTACTTCGTTCTCAATACTAAGTCGATGAACCATATTCTCTCTTTCCTCCCTCATGAGTGGTGCAGTCTGGGTAATAATCTGCTGATATTTTGACGGGTATTGCAGGCGGTCTTGTACGTTTACCTAGCTTGAAGCTTTAACCCATATATGCCTGGACTTGGGGAAAATAAGAAAAGTGATTTATTTTCCCGTAATAATTGCTTCTGGGACCTCAGACGGCAGAATTAACCTTTTATTCAAAAAAATATTCTTAGAACTGTGCTTTTGTAGCCGTCCTACATATAGGACACTAGGCACATATACTACTCATTTGAATCATACAACTTGAAGCGTTTGGCATGGACTCCGATGTCGCATTTTTCACAACGTGTGGTCGTCCCCCCATGGCAATGAGCACACCTTGTTTGCTTGTCTTGAGGGATCACTGTATGGTCAAGGCGGTCAAATCGGCTTTGGACTTCCCGTAAAGATTGCCGGCTTTTTCCACGCAATGGCTTGGAGCCATAACTCTTCATGTATGGCATCGCTATCGTCCTTCGAAATTTGAGGAGCTCTGCTTTGTCTGTTCCCATTCTGTATAACTGGAATGCATTATTCCACGCATGCATCAACCAGATACCTCAGGAGTGAAGAATACCTCTTCTTTCCTGTAATGCCTGTGCGGTACTTGGAAATATTTTGGCCTAGTCTATCGATTCCTCCCATGTTGCCGTTGTACCTTGAAATCAAGAATGGCTGCTCGACCGTGAGTTTGGACCTGTTCTCTCTTGAATATCTTTTTCCATTTGCGTTGCGTTGGTTCGACCCCGTGAGCATTTGAGACGATGGGCACTGTGCTGTTGTCCTGCCAGCGACATACGATAATTCCAGATTCGGCGTCGACTCTGTAATCGTAGATGCCTCGAGCTTCACTTTTCATTTCTTTCTGTGTGAGGATGTGACAGTTTTCTATTCGGTTATCCCACACAGTGCTTGTGCACTTGACACCCATTGACGAAAGCATTCTAACAAGTTTGAGACTTGAAAAGAAGTTGTCAAAGAACCCATGAAAACATTAATCAAGCTGTTCTTTTTTCCTGGACACCATTTCTGTAAAAACGGATCCTCCTAGACCAAGCTTGTTTTTATCATTCACATTGACGCCATACCTCCCTTGGTAGGGCTCAACAGAAAGCAAACAGCCTAGTGGGGTGCAAACGCACCACAATCTATAGCCAAACCGGATTGGTTTCTCTTTCATAAACTGCTTGCATCCATGCTTTCCAAAGTACTCACACATGCTTTCATCAATGCTGAAGCAGTCTAGTAATGAAGCATGCAACAGAAACCGTTCATTCAAGAGCCTAAACAGTGGTCGCGGTTTTTTTAATTTGTCTTCTTGTACTAGGTTGATGTTGTCAGCCGCATGTAGGTTTGTGAAAATGGCTTCAAATCAGTCACGCCTCATTGAGTTCGCGACGAGTTCATTATGAGAATCACGTGAGTTTTCCCACAACATGCGACGCTTGGAACCGGCACATAGCCACTGAGAAGCAGAATGCCGAGAAAACATCTAATCTCACCTGCGTTCGTGTCCGACAACCAATTCTTCTGTTGTGCATAGGTGTTGGTGTTTTCAATGAGCAGGTTGATGACTTCATCTTCGAAAAATTTTGCAAATGCCTCTGCTGGAGTTAGCGATGCTCCTTCAGCGGAGTCTGAATCACACGAGTGGCGAGTTGGGAAACTCGCGTTCAAGTCGTGTTTATCCCACTTGACACGTCATCTCTGTTGCTTAGCTCGTGGCTCCTGGTCGTTCTCGTCATCACTTGACTCTGAACAAGTGTCCACAACTTCAGCACGAAGAGTGCTTCCTGCAGATGGTCTATGCTGGTGCCTTCTTCATCACCGCTTTCTTCATCTGTCATTGCCGCCGCGTGATTTTCGGGCGGCCACAGTAGACGGGACATTATCCTCAGCGTCAATGTGGTTTAGAATGTCGTTGAGCGTTTGCGGATATCTTTGCGGTAAAAGGAACTGCAGGGAATCTCCTGACTGCAAGCGGAAAAAAAATTCTACCGTACGTCCATTTGTCTTTTATTACGCTACTTCAACGCTACGCGCGCGACGCATCGCGCGTTCTTAAGCGACAGAACAACGACCCCCGATCTGCCTAGCGTCCTGCATACAGGACATCGCTGTTTTACAGAAAAACAAAAAAAACATTTGCACATATCACAAAAATATTATTTTCAGAGCATATTCAATTACTCGGGAATAATTGACAAAAATCTCGACAACATCAAAGATCATTTGAATTTATAATACTTAAGTTTTCTTCCGCGGCATGGCGTTCGTCGAAGCTCATGCGGAACGACAATTTTGAGACTGCATGCAGTGCGGGACCGCGCAGTGGCCCAGGGACCCAGCTGGGTCTAAAACTCACTTTCTCAATAAAGTTTTTCTGTCTGTCTGCAAGCACGCGGGGAGGTGTGCTCCGACGCTAACCAAGATTTGCACGCGAGAAGGGCACGGCCTCAGAAACACCCGCTAGGGGCGCTAGCTTTTTTACAAAAATTGTTTCGAGTTATTTGGAAAATTTTCAGCGTCCAACTTATAGGACACTAGGCATATATGGGTTAAAGCGAGATGAAGTCTTGTGTGTGTATCCCACTCCTGCTTGGGCCATATTCTGGCCTGCGTTATCCGGTAAATAAATTAAAAATACCCCTGCAAAAAACAACGCCACTTTCACACTTTTGAGAAAGGCATCAGCACCTTTCTTTTTTGTTAAGAATGGCTTGATGATGTTTTTGCAGCGCGCAGCAAGTCAGAAGTGCAGCAGCTTGCTCCCGTATGGTATTCGTGTTCGAGCATTTAATGACGTCGTGCTTTTACCTCGTTCTGTACATGAGAACAAGGGTATGTTTTGCTTCGGTAATTTATGCACGACTTGATACCGGCAGTAGCACTGTTCCGGGCCTCTAATGCGCAAAAGTAAAGGCAGAAAATTACATATTTGGCCGTAACTAAGGACCGTATGTTCTTCCTTCGAAATTTCGATATTCATCACCACCTATCGATAGAGACCAGCGATTTTTCGAGGCTCTCAGCCCTTTCCTCATGTGACTCATAATTCTGGACAAAAGCATTTTTGAGCGGGAAACCGTTTATGAATGCAATTTTTGCTTATAATGTAAGATTTCACTGTAACAAACAATATATCCGCAGATCACCCAACGGCAGTCTTGTATTTTTTTTTCTATTAGCGTTCTTGCTATCCTCAAAAACATTCCAATTCGTTTTTTATTGCGGTCTTAACTGTTCGATGCGATCGACGGAAAACTTTAAGAGAAAGACTTTGCTACATATCAGAAGAATGGACCATTAACTTCAGTATTGTCATAACAGTATCTTAAAATTTTCCAATTTCAAAAATTTTTGTCTGAGAATGTTGGTCATGAGACTTCCTTACCATTTTCCAAGTTAATATACTTATAATTTCTAGGAAATTCTCACAATTTCAGAACGGCATATTACGGGGTGGGAGCGGAATAACTTGCGCAGATAAACGTGAGCGTGGCAATGGTACCCATGAAGAGACTGGTGGTATCAAACGCGCGGAATGCGAGGACTCGTTGTGCGGTCCGCTGGCCGCACGGCAAGGTGTTTCAGCGTGCGTTCAATAGCTGCCGGGACACTAGCACCTCCTCCGTCCAACGAAACGTGTGTGCAGTGGTTTGAATAGTACGTTTGAATAGCTAGAGCACTCAAACATTGCTCTTGCAGGACATGACCTCTAATTTTATTTAATCGGCTTGAGGTTTGAAATGTCGAACGTCAAAAATACGCTTTTGAAAGCTCGTTCGTTCGGCTTCCCCGCCTTGCACAATTATGAACGGGAGTAACTGGCATTTCTAATACAGGAATTAAAGACGCACTATGCGTATTTTATGATGGAGATGATACCGTTATTTAGGTGACCACGCGACGTGCAGTGACGCCCTTTATGTCTACAACACGGAAAAGCCAACTAAATGAGCTTTCAAAAGCGCGTTCCCTTTACAGAAACTTCTGACACTCTATAGACTGTCCATCGACTTTTGTCTATAAACTCTATAGACAATCTATTGACAAATCTTAGAGATTAGTCTATAGGCAATGCGAATCCTATAGAAGTCTATAGATAATCTAGATGAGTAGAATTTTGTCTATAGAGAGTCTATAGACTGAATAAACAGACTATAAGGAAGCAGTAGAGTCTATAAAAAGTCTATAGACTATCTACAGGTCACTTTTATAAGGGCCTTGACGCTCGATATTTCGGAGTACAGTGCCGTTTCAGGAAATTTAAAAACTGGGATTTCCTTCGACGTGACGGCCTTCAATTTCACAACACAGTAAAAAAATAAAAAAGTTGATGGGTGAATTTATGCCATTATTCGTCTATTAATGTTCGTCTTCAAATGAAAATTTCCAGGCATTAAAAGTGATAACCTGGTTTCGCTTTCAAAACAAATGACGCGGATTTGCAAGGAGAGCCAGCGTTCAGTTGAATGATTTTCTGTAATCGCGAAGAGTCAGATCGTTCACCCGCATTCAACGAACACTCACTGCTGCCACTTTTCATTTCTATTGATGTGATATCCCAGTAAGATTGTTTTTTTTTGTTTCTTCGTTCAAACTCGTATCCCCCAAGTCGTGGCTTATGTACTAAGAAGTACGGGGGGCTTTTCTTGCTATTATCTACGAAAGCTCTTTTCCGTGCCTTGCATTTCATACAGCGTTTAACTTTAGAGCGAAAGCTCTACTTCATGACCAAAGTCTGCGAAAGCCGGTGCACCGCTGAAGCCTTCCTTTTGAATAAATAAATAACTAAAATATTACCGCGACAGAGATTCGAACCCGCGGCGCCACCAACAGATAAACTTCGCTGGCCACTGCCCGAGAGCACTATGCTAACGCCGCAGAAGATCACGCCTCTCTCAAACTGCAACCCACTCTCGTGCTGCACACTGCACATCGTCGTCTTTATGAACTTCCATCTTCGGTGCGGCCAGATCCGATCAGCTTAACCTCGATCAGAGCTCAACCTGAGTCTACTGTCGCCGCTAGACGTGCTCACGACCCATCAAAACAAAACCATGAGCCATTCAGGCTGAACACATGCTTTTGCACGTCTACTCGGTTTAACAACGTTAAACCCCTACCAATTTCTTTCCCAAAGATGACTTGCCGCATTATATGAGAAATGCAGAGAACCTTGCGGTGAAAAGCTGTTTCACTTGCACGTCGAAACTTTCCTGCGTGGTGCGAGGGCCTCACACAGCAAACAGAGAACCGATTGTTGCTTGCACACACTTCAAGCGGACAGCGCCTTGTGCGGGAGGCCTTTCTGTATTACCTGGGACACTAGGTCTAATATATGCCGTGTCATCGCGCAATCTACATTGAGGTTTAACGACTGCAGATAGTCGGGATATGGGAGTGCACAGATAATAAGGGGGCAAACATTAAGTTGTTTGATAAAACCTCTAAAAGCGATAGTCAAGCAAACTAAAGAGATAGTTTCGGCTGCAACACCCGATGTTGCTGGAGTTCGTTCGGCAATCCGGCGCGTATCTGTACATGCATATAGTAATTTACACCACTAGGCACGCTGTCGCAATAAAAAAAATGGCAGAAATTTCAACCCTCTAATATGATACGAAAGGCCTTCTTTGTGTTTCTTTCTTCCAGGCACTGCATTCTTCATTGTGGGTAAGTTAACTTCTCTATCGCAGGCTTAACTTGTAACGACCATAAGCTTTACCGAAATAATGCGCCTGAAATGTCGCGTCAGCCTGCAGGATCTTTCTATTGATGGCAAAAAGGTAGATAGAAACGAAAATGTCAGCGTCTACTCAGCTTTCCGCTAACCGCACGAATGTTCTGTATCTCATGCATTTCAATAAACATTTTCCAGTTGCTCGGGAAGAATGTGTTCAATGTAGCGCGAAGTCACTTGATGGCGCCGCCGTGGTTGTAATGCCTGTGGCGGGAGCGATGTTCTAAGCTTATACAGCGCTGCTAGTGCAGTGTTTCGCATATAGCTATTTATCTCTTTGTCTCTCACTGCTTGTAAGTGTATATCTTTCGGAGGGCAAGCATGTTTTTGAAAAGCAAAAAAAGGACGAATTTCAAAAGAAAAAAAAACTGCGAGAAAGAGTACGGAAATATAGCGACACGAATCGGGCGAAAGAAATCTAAAGCGAGAATTGGCCTCTGAAGTAAGATGAATGCATGGATGAGGCTAAATTTAGCCTCAAGACGAGACAAAGCCGCAACAAACCAAATCAATTAGCCCGCATCCAAAAAGGACGGTTGAAACGAAAGGCTTACGGCAGGAAAGCCCAACAACAATGAAAAAAACAAACAAACACTATAGCGCATGGAAACGGGAACGGAACGAATAGAGAAAGAAAGAAGAAAGGAAGAAGAAAAAAGAGGGAAAGAAAGTTTCTCTGCTTAGCTCGTGCCACCGCGGTTTGAAGGGCGTCGGGGGAGGTGGCAGACTAAAAAGCGGTTGTTCTCTGTTTGTACTGCGTTGCTCAATGGACGTAACCGCGCCACGCTGGCTGCCTAGCCCCTCCCCCCTCTTTTCCCGGGACCTTCGTTTTATGCGGATTCAGTTATACAGCTGCGGGGCCTCTGAGCTCCTTCTGTGCGTGTGCTTTGCCAGGCTAGTGCAGCCCCGGTGGCGCAACAGCCGGAGGGCAAAAGCATGAGAGAAGTAAAAGCTCTCGCAAGGAAGGCGGTGGAGGATGAAAGAAAGCGAGAAGCTATACGAGCGTATCACCGCATCCTCCCACCTCTGTCTTCCATACATACGGCGCGGTTGTTTTTCAATGTCGCCACCTTCAGGACCTCAGTACCAAGCTAAACCGCCAGCCCGCACTATATATTCTCCACCGTTTCCAGCCGGACCGGAATTCGTACACGCCTCCCGGAGCAGCGGTGTCTGCGAGCGTGGGTCCGTTGTGAATGCGCGGAAGCGTGCTTGCGTGTGCGTGCGTTTCGTTAGGATCCCTACAGCTTTACTTTTTCTCGCCCTGGTTTTGTCGACTGTGGTCGGGTCTCCCGTGTGCCCGAGGCGAAGTTCTATTCCTGCTTCAATGGGCCCCGCGGAGGGAGGCGGCAGTAGCAGCAAGATGCCACGCCGCCTTCGCTGCAGTCTGCTCGGGAGGAAGGATGGCGTTGCGTTTCTTTTTCGAGAAGCGGAAACGTAAAGGGAGAGCGGAGGCGAGGGTCCGCGGGGTGGTTGTACTGTGGTTGTGCACAGTCGCATGCTGCTGCTGCGGGGGGTTAAGAAAACTGCTTGTTTCGCGTGCCATTGTGAAAGTCGGCTCTGCGCACCCCCCCCCCCCCCCCCCAACCCCCCCGGTGGGGAGCATCCTAGGGTTAGAGTAAATTGCGCCTTTACTGCGTACGCGCGTAGATCAAGTGAAGAGAATTTGGGAGAAGGAGTAGCCCGTGAAGTGCATGAGAACGGCATGGAGTCAGAGGCTTTTGACGGAATGCAAATTTAAATAACAGAGATACTCTCCGAACTACAGAGCTTAACGCATATATTTTTAGGGGTATCGACGGTGACAATGGCCTTGAATAGCAGGCATACAAATGAAAGGAAAAGAGGTGCTTGTTATGGCATACGTGAGGAAAGCCAACAGCCCCCGAAACCAAGGAGCATAGGACATATATTTTTCCCCTGATTTGTGGTGTTAATTAATCGAGCGTTAATAGTTCCCGGGTTCGAACCCGATCGCGGCGGCTGCGTTTTTATGGAGGAAAAACGCTAAGGCGCCCGTGTGCTGTGCGATGTCAGTGCACGTTAAAGATCCCCAGGTGGTCGAAATTATTCCGGAGCCCTCCACTACGGCACCTCTTCTTCATTTCTTCTTTCACTCCCTCCTTTACCCTTCCCTTACGGCCGGTTCAGGTGTCCGCCGATATGTGAGACAGATACTGCGCTATTTCCTTCCCCTAAAGCCAATTATTATTATTATTATTAATAGTGTAAATATCCAGTCACTCAAAGATGATTGATAAGAAAGCAGAAGAAAAACAACCTCATGCCGCCGATGGGACCTCGACCCACGACCTCCGAATTTCGCGTCAGGTATTCTACCAACTGAGCTGTGGTTCAGTGAGCTACGGTTATTCAGTGACAAACTCCTCTCTTTCGTAGCTAACTATATTACCTCGAGGGTGATACCCTTTAGAGGTAGAAAGGTTAAACCTTGGTTTAATAAAGCAATGCGTTTACAAATAAGAAAAATGGGGGGGGGGCGCATACAAGGCATTCTAGAAAACACCTAACTAGATCATTTATTACAGACCAAGGACTCTAACTAAAATCATGGAACATGAATTGAGAAGAGCAAAAAGCACGCACTTATGTGCTTGTGATCGTAAGCTGATGAAATAAAATCTAATACAAAGGAATTATGGCGACATGTGACCTGTAAGAAACGAAATAGACTGCGTTGGCGTTCCGCCTATTTGTTATGAAAGTAATATGTTAAGAGATGATAGAGCAAAAGCAGTATATTTTCACTCCGCTGTTGACAGCTTGCTGTACTTGAACAGATATCTGAATTCCATGAAAAGTTACCTCAGATGCACGAAATAGTTTTAAATGAGGCAGGAGTAAAGGCAGTCTTGTTCAACCGTTAATCCTCATTCTGCTCACGGACCAGAAGGGATATCGAATCATGCCCTGAAGCGCTGTTCCACAGTGTCGCACCTATGTTGGTCAAATTATGAATTACTTACCAAGTCATTAAATTCTGAAAAATTGCCTAGTGACTGGAAAATGGCGAATGCAACTCTTGTTTTCAAAAGCGGTCGTCGTGATCTGGTAAACAAATACATACCGGCGCCTTTGACACCTGTTTGTTCTAAAACACTGGCACATATCTTATTCCTGTCTTACTAGGAACCTTCATGACCATAATTTTTTAACTCCGACCCAGCACGAATTTTGCCTGGGGATATCCTGCACCACTCTCTTACCCAATTCATCCATGACTTTACTCATTGATTTAACCATAGTGCGAAGCTAAATGCTGTTTTTATTGGTCTCCGAAAGGCTTTTGATGTAGTCCCGCATAACTTACCTTTGTACAGACTATCATTTCTCAGCCTCCCTGGTTGTATTTCACGGTTGGCTCAAAGAGTATCTGCACGAGCGGCCACAAATAGTGGTTCTAAATGGTGTCACGTCACGAACGGTTATTATTTTGTCCGGCGTGCTGCAAGGATCGGTCCGTGCACCGCTCGGGTTCCTCATTTATATTAATGATTCATCTGACGGCCTCGTTACGACTGTGAGATTTTACGATGACGACTGCGTTGTATAGCACCCCGTGTCACGCTCAGAACATATGAGCGTGTTGTATTTGAGTCTTGAAAACATTTTACTCTCGTTGTATCAAATGGAAGGTGAACTAGACCGCAGCAAAATTTTATCACGTACAATTTATGAAGAAAAAGAAAAAGGTCTGCATTTCATGCTTCTTTGATAACGTTGTAGTACAGCGTATCGATGAGGTCAAG
>JARKHS020001983.1:0-48562 GCA_030143305.2 Amblyomma americanum | reverse complement strand
TTTTGGGCGATTTGAAGGCTACCTGTTTAATGATTGCAATTTGTACTGAGTGCGAAAGTATGGAACTAACCAGGGTTCGGAAATTTGAGTTAAAGAAGGTGTAGCTCTAGGTGCCATCGAACGAAGGAAACTCTGGCTGTCATGCTGAGAAAAATAGAAAGCATGTAGCAATCGGTGTTCATAGTGATAGTCAAAGCTAATAATATTGTATTTTGCAAAGAGATGTCTTGTCGTAGAGTGATGATCAATATTGGCTAAGTAATAATCAGATTCTCATGATTCCATGTATAGTTGTCCACATGTAGTCACTTCATTACATGGCGTCAATCTCCAGCTGCATCAGTAACATGACTCATGGATCGCACTAATCACCCCCGTCTCCGGGACCTCGAGGTAGTCATGGAACGACAGCAAGGTCACATGTCGCGTTGTATTAGTCTTATAATCTATGGTTCATGTTAATCACCCTCTGATGTCTCGCGGTCGCTTTCTTCATTAAATGACATCATCATGTAACAAAAACCATCACCCATTGTATATGTCAAATGAGCTATGCATCATGTTAACCGTGCCCCCCCCCCCCCCCCCCCCCTTCACCTTTTTGAGATCCTGGGATGGTTACCCGAATTAAATGACGTCATCACTGAGCAGTGTCACTTGACCCGTTGTCAGCGGTAGACGGGACAGTGGGGCACATATGTTAATCTTGATTCCCCTTGCGTATAGAGCTGACGATAAAGTTAGTGCCAGATCACCGGAATGTCCCTTTGCTTCCATCTACAGTTGCACGAAGACAACACAAGTACAGAGTCGATCACACTTGTCTAGAGCGCTCGAGCCGTGCCACCGGGTGGAAACAAAGCGTAATTATGACGTAGGTATTGACTTTCACTGATAATAATTGTGTCGGAGAGCAGCCTAATAGACATGTTAACCGCGCAGTCACCAGAGCCTTATTCCCAGAAAAGCAGCTGCGATAAGATGTAATTTAATTTTCTCCACAGCACACGACTCAAGCGCTCTAGACAAGTGTGATCGAGTCTGTACTCTTTCATTACTCCACCTACACTTCATTCTTCTCTTTTCTATCTTTCTTCGTCATGATCCTGGCCATTGTTTCGTTTTAGAAGACGGCCGATCTGGAACGGCGTTTTCGATGACAGCGTTGCCATAGCCACACTGTTGCTTAAAAGAGGTGTCACGGTCCACTGCCACGACTGAAGGAAAACCGAAAGGTATTTATAATGCACGGCGCTTAGGAAACCGAGTGGCTGTTTTTTTGTTTTCACTTCTAGCCAGGGAAGAGATTTCGATACGTTACTTCTGGCGCATCAAACGCGGGATCCGTAAGATCGACAGCATGCTCCGGGAAAAAGCTGTCATGCGAGCGACGTCGTACCGCACACACTAGTGTTAACATTGCCGTCTGGACGCAGATAGTGGTGGTCGCTATAGAATTCAGTCTACGGCGTAAGCATTTGCATAAAGCAGCGCGGCGACTCTCGGCAAGCGATTTGCATAAACAAGCTAAGTAGCACCTACGTATGCTAAACGAATCACACCGGGCCCAACCCGTCCGCGCTATTTGCATGGGCCGAACGGAATCTCTTGATGCCAGCGAGATTACGCTGGAGAGGTTGGCGGCGTGGAAGCGACATTAACGCGGCATCGAGAGTGGAAAACCATTGGTGGTGCGTGCGCTCGATAATATCTAATACATAGTACCAGGCTTTAAGAGGTGTATCACAGTATACGCGGGTAGCATACAAACAGAAAAAAATCTAATTTTCACAAAACAGACACAAAAAGGGGATTCGTTGAAGGTTTGTGTAAACAGCACCTATTGATTTAAATACTGTCACAAATAGGTTGCAGAACCAAAAGGGCTAAGCACAAGCCGCAAGCAGTGAAGCAGTGTTCCAGCTGCAAAGAGCACGCGCGTCTCACTTCTTTTTCCTCAAGGCGCCGCCTGGGGACACCTGGCGGCAATACCTCGTGATCGGATACTAGGGAGCTGAACACTGGGAGCGTATTGTTCTGGGAGCAATAGGAGCACTAGGAGCCCATTGTTTATCGTTGTAACAAGAGTGCTATTTGTAATTTCCTCCCTATTGTTATTCAACGATTGAACTACGCAAGAAAGGTAAAAAAAGAGAAAACTCGGAAGTTGTCGTCGAATAGATCGCGAGTCTAGTTGGGAATTACAGGGTAGGAAGACGTTTGCACATTCGTTCCACCAGATGCATGCATCGAAGACATTTAAAGCTCTTTCCACCGCTTGTCTGTGATAGCTTTGACCGGTTTATCGAAAACCGTTTGCCCTGTCTAATACAAGAATAGAGCAGCAGAGAGATCAGGAGAGTAGCTGTGCATGAGGTGTGCGACGTAGACTCTAACAGGAAATATTAAAAAGGGAGCAAGATGTCCTTGAGAATAAGGAAGTAATCGCAAAACGAGGCTACAGCTTCGCCTTTGTCGTTTGCGTCCCTGTTTTGCGTCGCGCTCTTCATCTTCAGAAATGAAAATCGGAGCCCCCCCCCCCCCCCCCCCCCCCCTCGGCGTCGTCGAAGAGAAAAACTTCTGAGCTGGAGAAAATCACGCAGTCCTGACGCAGCGGCGCACGTGTGTGACAAACGACTTGAGAACTCGGAAGGCGCGCTTGGATTCTGTTTTTTCCAAAGAGTAATTCTATCAAAAAAAGAAGAAAAAATACAAAAAGAGAGGTAAACATGCAAAGTTCATGGTGGCCGTTGATTGAGATGGCAAGATAGAAACTGCGCGTCGTTTGTGCTGCCCCTGTACCTGGGGGCGTGACCTTCACGCACAGGTGAACCAAAAAATGAAGCGGACGGGAAATTGTTCTGAGCATCGACTCGTGGGATTCGCTAAGAAAAAGTTGTATCAATCGATCGACGCATTGTTTCGGCGCAGCTTTGTCAATGTCGAGCACTATACGCGCAAGAATGGAAGATAAATGAAGAGAGTTGAGAGAGTCTATTGAAGAAAAGTTTAAAGCCAAGTCTGTTCGGTGAAAGTATCTGTCGATAAACCGTGTAATGCCAAGAGTATGGAATGTTATATAGTCAGCAAACATGTCAGTAGTTGACATTTAGGCTGAGAAAATTGCATGAGTTTATTTATTTATTTATTCTTTATTCATAATACGTTACAGGGCACAGAAGGGCATTAAGTAAGGGGGACAAAGAACGACAAATGTACAAGAGAAGCTAATTGATACAACATAATATACCAGGGATATAAGTAAAAAGAAACTATTGTACACGGCAAAACTTCAGGGTGAAAATATTCATAGATACAAGGTACTTGTTACTAGCATGAATGCAGGACATAATGCAAATACTAATCTAAGCAAAAAATGCAGTGGTCATATTTTATATATATTGCTAACGTACTTGAAGAAACGGTTCTTTCCGACGTTTCTACCAGAGAAAGGTCAAACTGTCAGAGGCCAGAGATGCAGCAGGCCTGCTGACAGGTAAATTCTTGAAAAGCTAACCCTAAGAGCAAAACAACCTCAAAATTTCAGTGGCCGTAATGCTTCTTTGGGAAGGTGATGGAGGCGCTTTGAATTTAGCAATTCATTTACTGCGTGTGCCTCGGTATTTGTGACCACTGTTGTGGTCCTGAGACATGTAGAAATTATTGAAATCGGCTAAATACAATTAGGCTGTATCACCTTTTCTTTTAAGTCTCGCACCTTTTTATATTCTTCCACCTCTTTTATTTTTGTATTCCCACCTTTTCATATAAAGTCTTCCACCATTAATGACGAAGTCCTGGAAGTTCACAGCTATTGTCCGACGTTTTCAAAGCCTGAGAATTACACGGTTGAAAGGACTCTAAGGTCAATTTGATTCAATTTTTTTCACAGTAGAATTAATTTCTTTGGCTTTGCCAATATCTGTGGAAGTCCGTTCAACAGCAGGAGAGGTATTTATTGTTAAAAAATTTGGAGTTTGAAATGAAGTATTTTTCTTTTGGCGCTCGATTCAAGTTCGGGGCGTTGATGACAACGTCGAGATATTTAGGGACTCCGTGATAACTTATCGGAAGTGTATGACGGTGCGGTCTAGCCTCAGAGATCCGTAATTTAAGAAAGAATTGCGTCGTGTCATCTCGGGCTTCTTTTGAAAACGGCTGCTTGGCCCAACACTTATAATTAATTTTGTGTCTTTTTCTGGCTGAACTACGCTCTGATTTTCTTAGAAGTAGCCATGTTAAAAAAGTAGCCATGTTTTTGTTAGAAGTAGCCAGAATGAGGTAATAAGTTGTTACAGGATTACTTCAATTTGTCGTCAGCGTTTTTTTAAGCTTAAAGGATATAGGCACCCAATTTTTCCTTGCTTGCTTCCTTCTTTCAAATGATAGGATTGACATTAGAATACGTGAATCCCCGTGATATTCACCTATGACTGCTAAATAATTTATTATTAAACATCTTCATGATGCTGTTTCGGTTTCGGCTTCACCAACCGAACGATAGCTGTGACGTGTAGTTGATGTGTAGATCTCGTGAGATATGAAAAAAAAAGACGGCAATATAACTGCTGATACACAGTATTTTTGTCATTCTAGATTCTTGAAACAGGCTGGCTTAAGTGCTGCAGTGAATTAAAACTACGTATCAGCAATTAAATTGCAGATTTTTTCGTGCCCCACGTGACCTAAATGCCAACTACACCTCACAGCTATCGTTCCGTGGACGAAATCCAAGCCGAAACAGCGTAAGAAATAAATTCAATTATAAATTATTAAGCTGTAGGAGGCGAATACTAGGAGCCGTTCCAGGTGTTCTAATGCATCACTTGAAAGAAAAAAAACACTGTACTCTAAATAGGTGTCTATAGTCCTTTAAGGCCACAGGGTTCTCGTTTGGTCGATGAGGGTGAGTACTTACGGCACCCTTGAAGGTGAAAAAGCCCAGCAGCAGGAGAAGGAGAGACTTGATTCAAGTCCAAAGATTCATAACTTCTGGTGCGCCGTTAACTGCCGAACTACACACATCAAAGAGACCATGCGTCCTGAAAATTCTTGACCAAGGTTCACATACAAAGAAACGGGCACATTAGTCCTTCTGCACATGTGCAGTGGATGCAGAGCTGACGGTATAGAACAGCCCTTACCGCAGACAGCAATTTGCCTAAGAACAGGGCACGCAGTTCTGGCTGCCTATCTTATTTTATTCGTTGTCCCTTCACTTCTTTCTTCATTCTTCTTTGATGCGAAATAAAGCGAGGGAAAAGCAGAAGAAAAAAAAACAGCCGTCAAAGTGCATCTTCACCCTGATTTGCAAGGCAAATACGAGGGGCAAACGGGATACCGCGTAACTTCGAGTAGTTCGGTGCAGCTCACGAGAAGTCGTCGTCAAGGTCAGTACGTATACTGGTGTTGAGCGCCTCGCAACAAGCGGTGCACTTGTCTTGACACACAGGGGCTACCATTTTTCAGCGCTTTGGACATTTTGTCATCGTAAATATGCCTTGCCAAGGATGCGTCAAAAGATGGGCGTGCGCTGAAGTAATCAGTAGTCGTCTTCGGCGAAGCAGCCATAGGAAGCAATTTTGGCCCCACGACTAATGACTCTTTTTTCTACACAGTGGAGATCAAGCTTGCCATTGGCTTAAGCTCGAACGAACCAGTGCTGCACTGAATTACAGAACCGGATGTTCGTCCCTGCTTCCGGAGCGGTGTTTTATGGCCTCATCGCGGACGGGGTTTATGCTTGGCGGGCTTCGTTCTTGGCTTTGTTGCTGGGTTTGACGTTATCAAGGGCGATGTGTGCGTCAGGGTTAGTTTCTGAGCGAATTTTTTTTTCCCCCATGAAAAGTCCGTGTGGCAGCCCGACAATGTACTGCGCAGATATAGACAAGACGGAACGACGTGTTGTGGAGGAAGGCGATGTATGGCACAAGTCCCTCGTGTCTCCCATACATACAGAACGAGAGAATCCCCGAGGAGCTCAGCACGCACCTAATGTGCGCGGAAAAAAGTTTGGCGGAAGCCATATGAGTTTGAGGTTTCGTTATTGCGCGTCTCCTATCAGGAAAGTCGTTTTTGGGAGCTAGTTAAACAGTCACATAGCCGTTGCTAAGGCAGTGCAGTCTTTAGAAGACGTGAAGGTGGTAGCAGCGCGTGTGGGAACTAAAAAGAGGGTTAATGGGTGAAGCGGCAGTCGCGTAAAAGGACAAGTAAAGGGCTGGAATTGAGTAATAACGAAGTAATATGAGAAATGGGCGTAAAACGGGCCCAGTAAATTCAGGGAGTGGGTGTCGCGGCATTATGCCGGCACGGTTCCTGTTTGCCCAAGTAAAAACAAAGGCAAGAAAGGAGTATTGATCTAGGCGCGTCCATTAAGTTTTTCTTATTTATTGGCGTTGATAACTGAGATATGGGCGGTGCGAGTCGTCATTTCTAACTGCTCAACCCTTGTATCTGTCCAATCAATCTTCGATAGAGGTGATTTGGGTCGAGGAGAATTAGACAATCGATCACATATACTGGGATTTCAGACCCTTAAGGAAGCGGGAAGATCCCAATAAAAATTCAGAGGGACGCCTAATGCCAATATGAGTCGGCAATGCGACAGCATTGACACCTGTTGATGCCTTTACCGGAAGCGACATCACTTCCGGTCTGGCGACTTCACTTACCTCCAACCAATGGGAATGCTCTGGTCTGGTGACGTCACTTCCCCCAACCAGTGGGAATGCTCCGGTTTGGTGACGTCACTGCCGTCCAGCCAATCAGTGAACTTAGCTTCAGACGGCATATGTTCTTCCGAATGAGGCCTCTAGTGCTGTGGAATCAAACCTGCAGCCTGCCTAACTACGACATCCACGAGAGCGCAAGGGGTAGGTAGGGTAGTGCTTCACTTCTGGAGTGGACTGTGATGTGAACTGTGTGGGTTGATTGTGCGCATAGATGGTCACTGCGAGAGATAATGTGTGCTATTATAAGAGACTGTGCGCTTAGCGGGGTAGATGTGGCATTGTTAATATCGAAGGGACGCTGCGGTGGAGCAATTGCCGGCAGACAAAGCAAGGCTAACCCCACCTGTAGTATTCAACACCTCAACCTCAACCTTACTGCTTCACAGCTCAATGTGGCAAACACGAAGAAATCATCTCTTAAGCACCATCCGCACTCAACTTTATCCCTCACCTTTCGCGTCTCTTCCTTTGCAGTTTCTCTTTCTGCTCCTATAACGCCGGTCGCCCGCCTTACAGAGATGAATGAGTGACCGTACGGAACGCACGGTCGTACGTGGTAAGCACGCCTAACCTAATAACTAGCCCGTATCCTCGCTCCGCCCCTTCCGACTAGTTACTACACCGGGCTAGTCAAAAGCTAACCAGAGTTTACCCGTTGCGCTAATCCCAGTGTATCGGCATTAATGGAGCAGGCATCCTACACATACTAAGCTGCGATGTCGGATATCGTTGAACACCTGAACCGCGCCGTAAGGGAAGGGATAAAGGAGGGAGTGAAAGAAGAAAGGAAGAAGAGGTGCCGTAGTGGAGGGCTCCGGAATAATTTCGACCACCTGGGGATCTTTAACGTGCACTGGCATCGCACAGCACACGGGCGCCTTAGCGTTTTTCCTCCATAAAAACGCGGCGGCTGCGTTTTTATAGAGGCAAAACGCTAAGGCGCCCGTGTGCTGTGCGATGTCAGTGCACATTAAAGATCCCCAGGTGGTCGAAATTATTCCGGAGCCCTCCACTACGGCACCTCTTCTTCCTTCTTCTTTCACTCCCTCCTTTATCCCTTCCCTTACGGCGCGGTTCAGGTGTCCAACGATATATGAGACAGATACTGCGCCATTCCTTTCCCCAAAAAACCAATTATTATTATTATTAATTATTCAGGAGCCCTCCACTACGGCACCTCTTTCTTCCTTCCTTCTTTCACTTCCTCCTTCCCTTACGGCGCGGTTCAGGTGTCCGCCGATATACGAGACAGATACTGCGCCATTTCATTTCCCCTAAAACCAATTATTATAATTATTATTATGGCGATGACATGCTTTCGCCGGACGCTCCATACACAGCTGTCGCTGTAAAACAAAAGAAATTCGACTTTTTCGCACGACCGCTCTGTGAATGCGTTGTTCGCCTGCTCAAGGTCCATTGGCTGAAAACAGACCGCCAGCTAGTACTGCGCATGCGTAGTTTATGTCAGCGACAGGCGTGAACGACAGATGGCAGCAGCTGTCAAGCGTACACTTCTTGCCACTGCGCACGCGCAGTTGGCGTCTCGTGGAAACAGATTGCGTATACAGTGCCCCACCGAGCGTTTGTTTTCAACCAGTTTTGTGATCTTCCCTAGAGGGCGCCACATCTTGCGAAGAAGGTGGATTGCCACGTGCCGCTCTATACTTGCAAGTCTGGGTAAAAGTTCTCTACAAAGCAAAGGGGTTTGTCTTGCTCAGTTCATATTTACTGCTCTCGTAGTTGGTTGCGCGGTATAGTTACACAAAGAAAGATTATCTAGAAGTGCCGCTAGCGCTGTTAATGCTTGTTTGTTTTTCGTTTACTATGTTATGTTTTCTTGTGTTTGTGAAATATTTCTGTGCTCTTGATGTAATTACACCCCCCCCCCCCCCCAAAAAAAAAATGCTTTCTGGCGGTGTACGTTCACTGAGAAAATAAGTAAATAAACAAATAAATAAATAAATACATAAATAACTGAACCAATAAAAAATAAATAAATAAATAAATAAACAGAAGCAGGGCCCCAGGATTAAAATAGTGGCAATAACTGTGTTCTCCTCCAGTCGAAAAAAAGCCTATATCGCGCTCAAAAGACGACAAAATGTTTTGTCGTTTTGTCGTTACGACCGTGTTTTCTGTATCATTCTGGTATTTTCTCTTGTACTTTACTATTTTTCTGTACGACATTTTTTTTTGTGGTTGAGTAGTACTTTTTTGCAGCAACTACAGAAAATTTGGCTGTTACTGCAATCACATGGCTGAAAATGCTACAAAAATCTGTTTTGACCGCGGAAAATTTTCTGTTGTGTCTATCGACAGGGACAGCACAAGAGTGTATGAGTGAGGAAAGGGGGAAGGCATGCGTTGTACACTGAAGCATATTGTAAAAAGGCCGAAGCCCGGAATTCCTGCCGCAGCTCGGGTGCTTAAGATATCAGATAGCTATTGTCGCGGCCAGCAACATTATTTCCTTCTTTTTTAATGCGAAAGCATTATGTGGTTATGTCGCGTCAGCAAAAAATGTCCGCACATTTTGTCCGCACGATTATATCGTGCTGTGGAAATAAATGTGCAAATGTTCGACTATGTTAGGTAGTAAGTAAGTAGACCTTGACATGAGAAAAGTTTGGTTTATGAAGTTTATTCATTAATTAAACTGAATTAATGAAAATAAATGGCTGATTTTGAAGCAGGTTTTGTGTGGCTGATTCGATGAAAAACGACGTGAATGCGTGAGATGGTTCACTTAGTATAAAAATAAAGTAAATAAAAACAAAAATAAAAATAAGATAAAAATGAAACTTAAAAGTAACATTTCAATTAACAAAAAATAAAAAAGTTAAATAGAGGGAGAAAGAGAGGAAAGAGAAAAGCTTTCACATTTCCGCTGTTAAGCAGACTTAAGTGCAATCCTATAATTTTTTCGTGTTTTTCTTTTTGTTTAAAAAATAAACCAATAATACCATCACCCAGTCTGGTAGGTGAGAAGTCGTTCGGCAGCACCACTTACAAGGCGTGCACGAGTCGTCAGGAATTCCTGCAACCCTTGAGACACGCTGAGGCAGGCAGGTCGACCCGCGTTGAGCGAGGTCTTTTCCGCCCGCGTTTGACTAGGAGCTCTTCGCTTTCCTCCGGGCGGCGGTCTCAAGCGAAGCGAAGGGCGCTCGACAGCGGTGGCCTGCCGCCAACGAGGCGGGAACGAGACGGGACAGCTGCCCTTCTGTGCCGATACCGATCTCGAAGGGCAAGGGTGCCGAGACTGCTCTGGAGGCGAGTTTATTTTTAAGCGCTCAGCATTTAGTACGACGGGTATTTACGCTGCTAAAGAACAAACAGGGCAAACACGAGGACGTAACAAGAGAGTAGATGAGTGAACTGGTTTCTATCCTTCAAGAATACGCCATCTACTAACACGAGAGAATAGATTATTCACTCCGGTTGATCATGGTTGCCGTTATCACGGGTGAAAAGACCATTATGATTACGCGAACTAGACCACGATAAAAAGTTGTTATTACGTCTATTCAGGTCTTCTGTATAACAGAATATCAAGCATAGCTGATGTTGCGTCGCATCTAACAGTTTCAACGCGATAGCATTAAGGAGCTCGTGTCTCAGGAAATCTGGCGTCGTTGACTTTGAGCGAAAAATCCAGGAAAAATCGCCAGAGAAGCAACCTAGGATGATGGTGAGCCACCTAGGTCACGTGACCTTGCGGCGTCACCACAACCTGCCCACCGGATTGTGAGCAAACTGCCCACCGTGGCAGGTGCCAGTTAAATTAATGATTGGCCGCTCGGGAAGAGCAACCTAGGTCGCACAAGTCCCACCGGTGGCAGCACCTGCCATATCGCAGGGCAGTGGCGCATCGCTTAACCGCTGCACCACTGACCAGGATTGGTATGAGGGCTCCCAGGAATCTATGAATGTAAAGTTGAGAATGACCAATTCTGCACATATGGGAATAAACCAATTACGCTATCGCGTCATACCCTTCTCATACAAAAACGGCCTATGGGCGTCTATGGATATATATGTATATATATATATATATATATATATATATATATATATATATATATATATATATATATATATATATATATATATATATATATATATATGTATATCCGTCTATGGCCTTTTATGGTCGTCTATACAAGCCGAAAGCTGTGCTTATTGCCAGGTATCTGAAAAATCTATGCCACTAGAGCTGTACTTTTGGAACCATAGAAATGCTTTTAGCTGCCTATAGAAAAGTTTATCTGCCCTAATCTGCAGCAATAGAAAGCCATAGGAAAGGTTTATAGCTATTTTGGCCGATTACCTATAGCTAGCCATAGGACATTTTTTTATGAGTTAAGGCGGAACTTAAGTGTCTCCTCTAATTTTTTCGAATTTATGAGAGTACCGACACAGGAGCTGGCCCGAAATCATCACACACTACTCCACTCAGAGTTAAGTAACCACACAACTGACGAAACTGAAAATCAAAAGCTGCCAATTACCTGCCGCTAGCTTATGAATGTCAGAAGGTGATGGAATCACAAATAAATATTCGTGGCACGCCACGACTCTTCGTAGGCTAATGATGGTGTCTTGAGCAGCGCATAGCAGTTAATCTGAATACTGGAGACACCGCGATAGGGGCTTAAGACGTTTGGAGGAGTACTCAGTTTAGTTATATGGTTCGTATACAGAGTTTCAATAACGCTGTGAAGAAAGACCTGTGACTTAAAGTGCGCTGCTTAATATAACATTGCGAATTTCAGGGTGCGACCAAAGAAAAAATCGTTGCTGTCGCAAAAGAAAAAAACTTATATCAAGGCGAAAGGTAGTACTTTGAATCCGGCCATCTGCATCTCAGGAATTGAAAGTGGTGCACTTTTGTCTGCCATGAGGAAAATATCTGCATCAACCAAAGACCTGTCGAATTAAAAGCAAAAATGCAGACTGCGATGGAAAAAAGACCGCTACTCGTCTATATGTGTTGAACAGTATCGAAGCAAAAAATTCTTTATGATGCGCTCCTGCACCTTAATTTCTTCATTTAGGTGTCTAGCAGTGCGTTCCTGAACCCGTAAAAACTCCCTCGTCACCCTCCCTCGTAAAAACTCCCTGGTAACCTGATAGCTTACACCCAACATCGGAGCAAGCTTTTTTTACATGAACATAAAAGGAGATGCTGGTGCCTGATTGTGGCGCTCACTACTCGTTTGTACATAATGTACAATTTGTAAAAAAACTGGAACTAGGGACATACGCTCAACAAAGCACAGCTGCAACACGCACAATTCACAATGTAAATAACACAACGGACCCGCCAGAAATAACTGCTTGTCGCAGATTGATGAGGACCGAGAATACTTTCGATTTCCGCCCTTGGTGGCTGTTGCTGTGCCAACGGTTGTTCTAATCGTAAGTGACGATGATAGTTAATCGAGAAATGCTCATTTTTTGGCTAACTGGTTCATTTCTTTGAATGAAGTGAGCACAATAAAAGGACGAACGACAAAAATAGAACACGGGACAAGGCGCTGCTACTAAGAACCGTTAGTAATATTTTTATGTATGCACCGGACGTGATATGCGGAGGACGTTGGTTCGGATCCCATCGGTAGCAGGTAGCTGTTTTTTCTACTTTCTAATTAATACGGATCAGGTAAAATGATTGCGTAGCTATTCTTATAGTGATCAACACACACACAACACACACCCACACACACACACACACACACACACACACACACACACACACACACACACACACACACACACACACACACACACACACACACACACACACACACACACACACACACACACACACACACACACACACACACACACACACACACACACACACACACACACACACACACACACACACACACACACACACACACACACACACACACACACACACACACACACACACACACACACACACACACACACACACACACACACACACACACGCCATATTTCTTTATACTTTCCTCGGCAACAGTGACTGTTGGCTTCTATCATGTCTGTTTTGTGTGTCTGTCTGCTTTTCGTTTTGCGTTGCGAAAGCTTTACACGATGGTAACTGATGGCGATTATATGGCGCAAGAGAACCTAAGGGCAAAGAACGCTTCAAAATGACGAAGTACCGGATTCGTTCCGTGTTATGACCAGGCACCGCTGGTGCAGCAATAGCCTTTATGTGCAGTGTAGCAGAAGAGCGTGGACGATTCAAAATTGGAATTCTCAGTTTTCAATGCCCTAAAGAATCCACTTTTTTTTTCGGTCGATCACAAGAACCGCCTTGGACACACGGCAGCACCGTAGAGGCAATGTCCTCCAGAAGAGTTTTTTTTCCAAGCGCGCTGCAGAAGTGAGCCAATACAGCGTAAAATACTTAGCCTTTGTCTTTTCCTTGAACTCTAATTTTCTCGTCCTTTCTCCCCGAGTCTTGTGTTCTAGAACGTCACTATGTTTCCGGATGGGCTGATGGGACTACACAGCAATTAGTGCGCCCAACATCAAGCCTAATTCTAAATTTGTGTGAATTTTTCGAACCTTGACCCTATCGGTTATGATGTTGTTATGTTTAACAATGCTCTCTAACAGCAGGCAGATACGTAAGCCATCAGCCTACACTAGTAAAACGCACTTACTAAGTTGCGTGCTCCAAAACCTTTTTGAGACTCAGTATAGAATAGTTTGGGTTGCAAATGTTATTTTTGCAACAAATGTCTTAGACAACCTTCATGGGCTCTGCTAAGACTCTCGCTTGTTTACTAAGAGAACAAAACATTGAACCGTGAAACGAACAGCGCAAAGGAAGACCACGAAGTAATCTAACGAGCGAATTCTGCGGGCGAAAAACATTGCAGAGATGGAGGCGCTACGCATTTCGGACACCGTTCCAGCTAAGATAAAGTGTAGTCGTGAAACCTCGCATCTGCTCTAAATACGCCCCAGCGGGCATCCGTAAAAGTTTTTTGCTACGAACGAAAGCTTTCCTCCTGGACGTTCCGCAGTAAAAACAGATATAAAGAAAGTTTGCTTATCCTATTTGTTTTCCTTTTGTTTGCATTTCTCATGAGCGTTCCTGCCTCTTTGTTCGAATTGTTTGCATTTTGTGAAATAAGTTTTTGAACGTCATTACCGCTTTTCTCTCCTCGTATACTCTTATATACATGCTTTGCTCATGCGAAATGAAATTTGGGTTTATGAAATGCAGACTGGCTATGTATAGTTCCTAGAACACAAATACAAAAAATAATAAACGAACTACAAAGAAATCAGTAGAGCGTTATAGTTCCTATTCAGGCGGGCTGGATTTAATTTTGGAGAGACTCGTTTATTACAACTGCATTTGTTTCGCCCTACTTGGAGCTGAGCTACCGGATTTTAGAGGTATTGTAGTACGTTCGCCAGAATTCGCCGTGGCGTTCCAACCAAGACGGCAGCGAAGATTTATTGTAGCGAAGAAGGAAAAGAAATGAGAAAAGCTTTTTTTAATGTTTCCCAAATAGGTCTGGCCCACAAAATGAGACGACTCGTCGCTTACAAAATTGCGTTACCTTAGACTGTAATAATTGTAGCATGCAGAATCCTTGAAGGAAAGCTTACTCGAGTGCCTAAATGTAATCTGAAGTGCCTGGGAGCGAAGCCCATGAGCTGAGGGAATGAAAAATGGTGTTATTTGTGGGCCCGGAAATTTCTGTCCAGAATTCTTTCTTCACTAGTTGCTTCGCGGGCTTGTTCTACTTCAGATATACGCGGCTCACCTCACATGTCCAATATTTCTGTAAGCAAAAGTTTGAAAAATGAAAAACTGAAAAATGTTATGGAAATATTGAAGCTAATGGTCCATTCTTTTGAGTGCAAAATATTTCTTTTAATGTTTTCCAGCGCTCGCAAGTAGCAGTTAAGACTGAAAAAACGCGGTTCAGCTCACATGTACAACATTTTTGGAAGAAGTCTGAAAATTAAAAAATTGTTAAATATCGTTATGGAACTATCCAGCTAATGTTTTATAACGATATTTAACAATATTTCCAGATAATGACGCCGCCGCGGTGGCTGAGTGGTTATGGCGCTCGGCTGCTGGCCCGAAAGACGCGGGTTCGATCCGGTCGAGCGGTCGTAATTCGATGGAGGCGAAATTCTAGATGCCCGCGTACTGTGCAATGTCAGTGCACGTTAAAGAACCCCGGGTGGTCGAAGTTTCCGGAGCCCTTCACTACGGCGTCTCTCATAGCCTGAGTCACTTTGGGACGTTAAACCCTCATAAAGCATAAACCAAACCTATTCCAGCTAATGGTCCATTCTTCTGAAGTGCAAAATCTTCCTTTAAACTTCTTCCATCGCTCGCATGCAGCAGCTAAGACTGCCATAAAAAAACAACTGGGAACGCTTTTCATTATAGTGAACACGTTAATAAAAGAATGCAAGCTTGTCGAAGAGAGATCTATGGTTATATTGATTGTTATAGTGAAATATTAGAACATTATAAAAATTGCATTCTTAAACTTTGCCGTTCAAAAATGATTTTGCTCAGCAAAATTGTTGGGTATGTTGGATATAGGAGATAAGCTCTGCGCAGTAATCTTGAATCGTTTCTCAACTGCGCTTCTTTCTCTACTCCGGGTGCTATGTGTATGTAGCATGTATAGGTCATGAGATCTGTACAGTTGTCGCTTTGTTAGACGTAGTGTAATGGTTTGCCTATTGGGCGAATGCTTGTAACATATGCCAAAAAATTCTGGACAAAAGGATTCATGAGCGGGAAACCGTTAAAAAACGCAACTGTTTCATATAATGTAAGATTTCACTAAAACAATCAGTATATCAGCAGATCCCGTGACGGCAGTCTTGAATTTTTCCTATTGAATTTTTTGTATCGTCAAAAGCATTCCGCATTGGTTTTCTATAGTACTATTAACTGCTTGATGCGTGCGATAGAAACACTCTAAGAGAAAAATTTTGCTACATATAGGAAGAACGAACCATTACAATCAAGATTTCTATTAGCGCACTTTAGAAGTTTTAAATTTTCAAAATATTTGTCCCAGAATGGTGGACATGAGCTTCTTGTGATGCACTTTGCGAAATTTTATTCCGAAAACTTATAAAGCTCCAAAAAGACGAAGAAATGAAGGGGACCCAGCCGATTAATGAATAAATGCAAATTATTCCAAATATCGACTATAGTTATCTCTTCGAACACTGTGCACCTGCGGCGCCTACTAAATCCGGTTCGTGCAGCTTACGAAAAAAACTGATTGGTGCCTCATGTCAGATGTTCTTAATAAACAGCATAATGAACAAGGTGATTTTAGGAAGTGGTGCTTTGTTAAGGTGGGGCAAAAAAGTGCGTGTGGCTCAACTCAGCTGAGCCAGGATATACAGACCGAGCTTAAGCATGGTCAGACACTGTTCAGCTTTGGTTCATCTTTACTTTTTTCAGGACTTCAGCGAGAGCAAATGGTTGTTTCAGCGAGAGCAATTTACGTGATGCACCACGTGACACAAGTGCAAGAGTGAGCGTCCAGAGCTGCGAATGTGACTACCGAGCGCAAGAACGAATCACGTGACACATCACGTGCCCCAACTGGCGAGGAGGAGCGGCCGAGCAGGAGCCAGCGCAGCGGCAGACGTGACTGCCAAGCGCTCAGCTAGTGTCGATGAAGAAGAATATCGAGACACCCACCACGCGCGATTTCGCACACGCGGCGCGCCTCCCGTTAGAGGTCAAATCCAAGAGCCAGATGACCTTCAAACTCAGCATGGGAGCAATAGCGCTTTTCGCTCTAAAAAGGCGGGAGATTTTGTGAGGAACTTTCACCAGCGAATGTCAATCTCTTGTTAGTCTCTGTCCCGGAGTATTTTTCAATATACCATCGCTTTTCATGTCGGCCATCTTACATCGCTGACGTCATTATCGCCAAAGTGCAAGAAAAACGGGCGATGTCCAAAAATGTACGCAATACGCCCAAGCGATGAACATGCCTGGAAAGCAGCTCGAGCGATCGACGCGGCATATTTTCAGTGGGGCATTTTAACCGCAATATATAAGCGGGTGCTTGCATTGAGAACAAAACAGAGATAAAAACCGGGCCTCTTTTCGAAAGTTTCGCTCGAAAGAATGGACGCCTGCCAAAACTATGCGGAGATGAGGAAGCGTTGGACGCCTGTCATCGTCCATGTAAAGATCAAAAAGAGGGTTCACTTTTCGGGTTCTTTTTTCTCCTAGGCCTCGGTCGGACGGAAATTTTAAAGTTTAATCCGGTGAAAAACGGGTGATATTAATTCCTGTCCGCGCTGTCGTATTTTCTGTGGTGTTCGTAGGAGTGAGCGCGGTAAAGATTTTTGAGAATCGAATATGCTGGTCCTGTCTGAATCATTCTTCGCACCGTGAGTAGGAGAAATTTATTTTCTGCTTTCTTGGAGGCATTTCGTCTCAATGGAAATAGCACGACACAAAAGGCATGCCTTTGTAAGTTCCAGGAAAAGGGAAAATTTATCCACGATGATCTCAGCTTGGTGAAATACCGCCTGTATGAATTTTATGTTTGTGTATGTTCACATGCCGATATGTTGATGAAATTGACATCTTTGACAGCATGAGGCTGCGGCTTTTTCAGCATGTAGTAGTGCTTCCGCTGGCACTGTACTTGAAGGCCAGGGACTGCCCACGCGGCGGCATAACGGATTTTAACTGGTCCTCCTTTACACCTACGTTTATGAATGAATTGAATAAAAGTTTATCTTAAAAAAAACCCTTTTGCGCTCGGAAGGTTCGGAGATGTGATCATGCTCCGAGCATGAATGAATTAATTAAGCCAAATTCAATCTCCACAATACTTTAACTTTTCATTTAGAACACAATTTAATGTGACTTTTCTCTCAAGTAATTCTGATTACAAATCAAATGATAACTGAGTCATTTTTATGATTTCTTGCTTCGCATTCGTCGGTCTACTGAGCATAGTCATTAAGAAACGGCGTGATTGTGCAAACTGCGAAATATATATATTTTGGTTGCCCGAGTTTGTTACTTATTTACTTCGTTAACCAAGTTTGATTTCCCAGTTTGTGATCAAGCATGTGCACGGTTTGTTTTATGCTTGTTTTAGGAGGGTTTAACGTCCCAAAGCGACTCAGGCTAAGAGAGACGCCGTAGTGAAGAGCTCCGGAAATTTCGACCACCTGGTGTTCTTTAACGTGCACTGACATCGCACAGCACACGGGCCTCTAGAATTTCGCCTCCATCGAAATTCGAGCGCCGCGGCCGGGATCGAACCCGCGTCTTTCGGGCCAGCAGCCAAGCGCCGTAACCACCCAGCCACCGCGGCGGCGCATGTGCACGGTCAGACAATTTTCAAATCTAGAGCTTGTCAAGGCCACGGCAAACCATTTTTAAATACTATTACCAAAGTGCTGACATTTGCGTGCGCTTGGAATTACCATTGCATCGGAAGATGTCTTAGATCCCTGATTAAACACACTAAATTGTTAACAGCAGCCATAATTCTAAACTTGGTTTTATGAAAACAGAACAAAGTGTAGGAAACCAATACTGTACTTTTGGCCCCCTAAAATGAGACGTTGATTTCAAGACAGGAGATCCACCGTTTATGGGTATATTGGTGTTTCTTTCCGAGTTATCAATGTTCTGTATTTGTTCGAGGATGTCAACCCCAGTGTTTTGTGAGTAGTCGGCCATTACAGCCAATCTCAGGCATTGATACAACTCTCACAACTACACAGCTAATGACTAGCTCCATCCTGCACTTTCAGGATATTAGTAGAAGCACAATACACACCACTTAAAGGCAAAAATAAATACTGTTGCGCGACGCTTGAAGCGAGGGCCCGATATCAGTTTCGTGAATATCTCGAACCCTACTAAGTGCTGCGTTTAACAGATCAATCGGCACCTCCGCACCCCCCTTATCTAAGATCACTGGCATCGAATTCTCGCCCTGAATCTACCACAAACTTAAAACGCGCGATCCACTCAAAAACATCCGAGAGCAGAGAACGTCTTCGGCGCTTTCAAGAACTTGACTATAGCAAAGACGGCATTCATGGGTGAAAAGAGTAGGGCTCATGATATCATGCATTCTTTAAAGGCATTCGCTGTACACGACAACAATCGTGAGAGCATTTTGTTATTATACGGCGCTAAAGGATTAAAAAAACGGGATGATACGATCTGGATACGTGCGTAACCTGTACCTAGTCTGTGTGCTGTAGGAAAGAGTTCCCAGCAGTTCAGTGCTTTTTTGAATTAAATCGTTTCTTCCTGTGTCCCATTAGGCCTCGAACTTTTCGATTTAGCACCGCACAATAGTGAGCCTGTACGAGGTTTCAAATGCAACACTCCTGTTACCTCTTAACCATGGCAACAAGTGTACTACAGAAAGTCAAGCAGCACGTGCTTTCGCACTATCTTCGGATGCGTCAAGGAATACACAGCTGTACTGCTGATTTGCTTCGTCACATATCCTCTCATGTTTGTTGCCTCATGAGCCTGGTCAGAATAGCGTCTGGGCATGTTTCGCGATTTACGTTCTTGAACAGCAAGCCATTAGTAAATCCGCGCTTCGAGCACAAAATAGTTTATTTTCTTGCGGTGTAGGTCAGCACGGGTACGAACGGTATTTGTATATTCGGGACGCTAGCCAGGCGGACGACACTTTGTCGACACAATGTGTTCTCTGTCCAACTTTCTCATCGAACCTCATGTTCTCCCAACATTTGCTCGATTTCGGCGTCAACAGCCGCGATAAAGTGAGCAGGTAACTTAGGCATGTACCTGAATGTATTAGTAACAAAAACATTCCCAGTGGTAGTATAGTAGTTCTGTTCGATAGTTTTTCTTGTCCATTGTCTTCGTTCCTTACATGTCTGCCATGACTGAGCACGAACACCCTCTAATGACCAGCTCTTAAGTGTTGTCGTCATGCTTCTTGCGACGCCTCATTTGCTGTTTTCAGTTAGGTTAGTTAACAAGCAACTTTTGCCGCTTGAGGATGAGCAAGTCTCCTTCCTAGACCCTTATTAATAACAAAAAGATGGTTGCTGAGTCTAGCAGCAGACAAGCGCACTGTAATTAACATGGGAAGAAAGAAACAACAGCAAGAATGAGTAGCGTAAATCGGCACGCCCATAACATTTGTGCGATATTTTCGTCGCACATTTCTTCTTTTTTTTTTCAAGGAAATAAAATTACAGAAAGTTTGCCCGTTTTGTTCAGCAAAGGGTCATGTTTTCTGAAAGCATCAAGCTTTTTACCAAAGGAGTCCATTAAGGAAGCCGCTGAGTATAATTTCTTTTTAATTGTTAGTGAATGCGAAACTCTGTGGATACTTGACCGTGCACTGTTCATTCAATGCAAAGTGGTACAAGGCGTGAAGGCGTTTAGCTCATAGTATTACCATAATGTTGATTATTGCTGATCATTGTTTCGGAGTGGAGTGTCAAATTTTCAATTTTGTGCAGACGCTTGTGAACTTCTCTTGCACTCTCAAAGTGTCTTGCATTGACGAAGCACTGACAGCGATGCGAAAACTTTTCCTAGTCCTGAACGTCATAAGCAAGAGTAAATTGAGCACAATAAAGTGATGTGGTTTGTAAGCACGATTAGCTGATAATGTCGCCGATCCTCGTGATGCAATTTCTGGATATGCGAAGCACGTAATGGCATCGCGAACAAATTGTAATTTATATATTTGCACATTAAAATAAATTGGAACGCAAGATGTCTAATCACGACTACTCCGGGCCTCTAGAGAGTAAATTTCAAATCATATTGTACATATACGAGGCCTGAATTGCCATCTGCCCACGTGACACAAAATTGAAAACTGCCTTTGCGCTCTGTGCTAAAAATAAAACACCAAACTAGAAACTTTACTATGCGTAAAAACAAAAACGCGCAGACGAGAAACAAAGTTGCAACACTCTATCATTTCAAAAAGACTTCGGCATACATATCGCATAGGAACGAGCTAACTTCACGGCAGTTTATTAAAAAGCTGAAACTTCTCAAAAGCGATTTTTTTCACTCACCAATCTTTACGAAGGACCGGATCTGATCGTCGTATTCCGACAACAGAGATGACTCCCGACTGCTTTCACGTGACAAGCGCCGGGAATTGCGCTTCAGGTAACGGGTCAGTGCTGCTGCCGACGACATGTTCGAGAGCTTGGCTTTTTCTTCCGGCCAAAAGATGACACATACGCCGTCCCAGTCTTCGCTGTGTTTGAGGGGTGCGTTTTCCCAGATCCTAAAACGGCGTCCGCTACTCCACTGATTCACAGACTGATTCAACACTGCCAACGCTCCCAGCAGTCGCACACGCACACTCACTCACACACCCGGGCCTCCGCTCCGCCGTTCAGTCTTTCAGCTTGCTGCGCAACTCGGAGCTAGACGCAGAGTCGCCGACGTTGTCGGCGTGGCGGCCATGTTGGAATGTCGCAAGGAGTCGCGTGTGCCGAGCTAGCAGACGACGGAGGTCCTTCGCAGCAGACGGCGACCTCCTTTTCTGCATGTCGCGCTGGGGGGCGACATTCCCTTCGAAGGTCGCCTTCTTGTTCGAGCAAAGTGGAACCAACGCTTCTCAATAACTGTCCTCTAGTTTGTGCTGGCGGTCATGACAAATCCCAACGATGTGCGTTGAAACTAAAGCGAAATAAACTGGAGAAAGTTAACACTAGTTTGCGTTTGATGCAGAGTGGCTAATGTTTCACAGCTGGAGGCTGATGCGGATAAGCAGACGATGTCGTTGGAGCACCGCAGACGACGTTCTTGACATCACCTGGATAAACAGTGTCTTCCAGGAGCAATTACAAGTCGATGTCTTTAGTGCGATGCAGACGGCATATGATCAAAATTCTTCGTGAGAAGTATCGCGTTAGTGTCTTCAAAGCCGAACGGAATAGTACAAAGAGGACATTCACGGAACTCAGCTGCACTTATGAACTGTCGAAGCGGTTTTAAGAACAAAAGCGCAATTTCTCCACCTTACCAGTGCTGTGTGTCCCTACCAGATGACATCGTTTACAGACGACGACCAAATCAAAGCAGACGACGCAAATGCTTCCGCATTTCGGAACAAAGAGGAGCCGGCACAAAAACTACTCGCGTAACGTCTTACGTAAACTTCCTCAGGCTGATGGAAAAAAAGGCGAGCGCGTAGGGGCTTGCATCCAACGAGTGCATCTTACGCAACGCAGACTACGACGGCTCGATGTTTTCCAGATGGCGATGACGGAACACTACGACTCGCTCAGAGACGGCCGGTAGCGAAGCGTATTCGTCCACCACAGCTTTTCACGAAGACTCGCCGTGTCGACACCAAGAGCAGATGACAACGCCTTCAACTAGCACGACCTTCACCTATACCGGAGAACAATCCGGTCACGTCAAATAAAAAAAAAAACACGGATGGGAGAAAACACCCGGCGCGCGGTACCTCCACAAAAGACGCCTGGCACAGAAACCAACCGAAGCGACTGTCGGCGCACCTCCGCGCGACAAGCTGCCTCACTAACACACAAAAGGCAGACAGGGAGAAACAAAAAACAGAGGGGCCGGGGTCTCAGCCACGATCAGCTGCGGACACTAAACTGAGAGCCCGGGCCGAGGAGGCCTGAGCCAGTTGAGAGCGCGGCGACATTCTCGGCTCGCGTTTTAACTCTCTCCGGGAGACCCCCTCTCCCGTCCACCCTCTCCATTTCGAGGGAAAGGAGGAAAGGGGATCTGCCTTTGACCGACTTTCGGAGGCGGAGGTGTGTGCCTGGCGAAGGGTGCGGCGGCCACGTTTTTGGCATCCCGCGACTCCTGCTGGGGGTCCCCTTGGCGGGCGGCTGGAGCCAAGACGATTGAGGCGAAAGAAAAACAAAAAAAGGAACGGCGATTTCCTGCTGTTTATACTATTTGTTTATCTCTCTCTTTTTTTTCTTTCTTCTTCGCCTTCCGCACGGAACTCTCAGCATCATTCGCCGCCCGGTGAGGACCGACGCCCCAACCGCGGCCTCAGCAATACCCTTACCCCAGCCCTTCTTTTTTCCTCTGATCTTCTGCCTTCTTTCATTACTTTTCTTGAAACCGCTCCCTCACTTTCACACTCTCTTCCCGGCTTATTTGGCTTTATTCTTGTCTGTTTTCGACTTCGTCTTTGTCGTCTCTCTTTTTTTCTTATCACACTATCTCCTCTCTTTTTTATAACTGTGGTCTTTTGGCGCTTCGCGCCCCTATGCGTTTGCAGGCGACAAGATTCGTCGTGGGTTCCGTTTGTTTTCGTCTGCTCGTTGAAAGAAGCCGCGAGTGATCGTCTGCTTTCGCGGGGAGGCGGGGAAGGGGGGGGGGGGGGGCATCCACGTGGCAGGTTTCTCGTCTGCTCCGAAATTCCTTTCTTTTTTGTTGTTTCACTTTTTTCGGGAAGGAACAACAACAGACCTGTCCTGCAGCGACTTGCCCGCCGCTGTATACTTTGCGTAGTTTCTGGACCGGGGACAGAATTAAAAGGAAATGGATATAAAGAGGAGCAATCTAAACCTTCATAAACATTCGCCAAGGTCACGTGGACCCTGTGCCGTGGTAAGAATACGCGGCTAGCTCTATTGCTCCAAGGAATGCCGGAGAGAATTAGATGACTCCTGAAACGGGGAACAAAACAGAAAGAAAACTTTATTCCCTGACGTTATGAAAGACCCTACATCCGGGTCCTTTGTCCCGTAGTTTTGGTTTTTGGTGTAATTACAATAGTTGTTTTTAACTGTTTTACTATATTTACCAGGCCTGCTTAAGTTGTAGCTGGCGTCGACGAAACTCGTGAGAAGTAAAGGAAACACTTTCTTTTTATTTAATCTCGGGAATTAACTTTTTGACGTCAGATGATTCCACTTTCACTTCTATACAACGAATACTTATATGCCACACGATAAAAGAGACAACATTGCTATCAAGGAGTTTTGTTTGTTTGTATATGTTTATATGTTTACCATGAAGAATGTTCGTCGCAACAGTGACTGCGAGGGAATTGCAGTTTTTCCTGACTCATGCCGTTCTTCAAAATAAACGCTTATCACTGCGTTTGTCTCCATATTCATTGAAAGAACAAGATGTTGAATCCACTGACGTCATTAAGCACCATCTGTTCCCTGATAAATCTATTAATTCGAGGCAATCTCTTAAAGTAGGTGAAGAATAGGGAATGACATGTCGACTGTTGCTGTTGACAAAGAATACCGTGTCGAACATTCGGGGACAAAAATTTTGAAACTTAGAAAATTTTTAGATACTTTCATGAAAATTTGAGCGTAATCGTTCATTGATCTGATAAGTAGCAAAATATTTGTATTAAAGTGTTTTCGTCGATCGCATCAAGCAGTTAAGACTGCCATAGAAAACCAAAGGGGAACGCTTTTGATGATAGCAAAAGCGTTAATAGAAAAAAATGCAAGACTGCATGCCACAGCGATATCTGCGGATATATTGTCATAATGAAATCTTACATAATATGAAAAAATTGCTCTCATGAACGGTTTCTCGCTCAAAAAAGTTTCTGTCCAGAATTGCTGGGCATGAGGGACCCCTAGTTATCACAGTGGCAAAGAAGACGATAACAACAGTTGCGTCGCATCTCTTGGTGATGCAAAAGGGCTCGAGTCAAGAGAAAGTAGTAAAGATACGAGGAAGCGGAAGTCGGTGGAAAGATGGGGAACGGAAAAAAAAACACGAAAACAACGAGGCCACGTAGCGCACCGGAAAAGCCATAAACAACTCGTAAAGGCGGCGCCTGTTGACGTGGAGAGTAAATAAACGACCGCACACGTGCGGCAAGGATTCCTGGGCCGTTGAAAAATAAACGGAAGTGGAAGAAACATAGCCTCCTTTCAAAAAAGGGCCGGCCCACATTCTTTTTTACACTCAAGGGCTGCTGTAAAACACAGATGTGGAGGGGGGGGGGGCAGAAAAAAAAAGATGGAAGAACATAACAGGTCACTAGGCTAAGGCGCAACTCTGGGTTTAGTATTTTGTGTGTGTGATGTATTTGGTTAACAAAAATAGAAACGGGAATGTATCGACTCATTGCTCTCGCGTAATTTCTTGATGGGCGGACGTTTGAGAAAAATCATTTAAATTGCTGCCGGAAAGGAGCACTTAACCCTAAAGTGCCGAAGTTATGAAAGAATCGAAGAAAAAAAACAACACACCAATACCTCGACATCAGGCGAAGTAATGCACCCACATTGAAAAGCATACCCAATTATTCTGGACAAAAGGATTTTTGAGCGGGAAGCCGTTCATGAATTCAAGATTTCACTATAACGATCAATATATCCGCAAATCACTCGACCGCAGTTATGAGTTGTCTTTTCTGTTAACGTCTTTGCTTTCGTCAAAAGCATTCCTCATTGTTTTTCTATGCTAGTCTTTAACTGTTCGATGCGATCGATGGAAACACTTTAAAAGAAACATTTTGCTACATATCAGAAGACTGAACCATTGCCTTCAATATTTTCATTACAGTATTATAATTTTCCGATTTTCAAAGTTTTTTTCCGGGAATTATGGACATGCCTATATCGAAATTTATGAAAACGGTACTTCGCCAAATAACACCAATTAGCAATTGGTTTATTTCGCGAACCTAGTCTGAGTTGTGTGATAGACTGAATCGTAGGTCTGGGGACAACAGGAAATTTTTATTCGAAAAATACCTTCTTCTTTGTTTCGCAAAAGTTGTCAGAAAATGAAATACGAGGAATCGCTGGACTGCTCGGCTGGCAGCTGCAATTCTTCCCCTCCTTTTTATTCACTCAGAGTTCTCACAGTGACGCAAAACATTTTGACTGGAAAGGGTTGGCTACTCAGAATTTGTTGACATCAAATGTTGTTAGCGAGCTACATGTAGCATTTAGTAAACGGCGTGCTAGCGGTATATGTCAAGTTCGTGACACAGGGCACTATAGGGCTAGAGAGCAAACTGAGTGTTGCTCATAGAAGCTAATAATTGTGGAAGCAGGTATCCGACAGGGCAATGTCTGAGGTTGTTTGGCACGCGGTTGGCGCTTGGATGTTGCCTTCTTAAGGCAGTGCAACTTGTGGGATTAGCGCTAAATTAGTGAAGGAGGAGGAGGAAAACATTCTTAGATAAAAAAAGAGAGGAAACGAAACTTGAGGTCGACTCTAGGTGATCAAGAAAGAGTGGAAAAATGCAGGACATGTAGACTGTCTCGAAGGCTCCTATTAGAAGAGTAGGAACAGGAGACAGGCTTCAGAAGCAGTGCTTGTTTGGCTAGATTAGGGGCCGACTTATCTGAGGGCAATGTGTAGACGTATTTTTATTTTTGCCATTCTAATTTCAAGCCCATTTCCTAAGTATTATTTAAGTCATAACTAAATCACAATTTACTATGTCATTACTTTTGTAACATGTACCAGGAGCATACACCATTCTGTATGGCATTTTTGCTTGGCGATGAGCCTATATCTTCATATAGACAAAGTCTTTATTTTTAATGTGACAATGCCATCATTCAGTCATTCACATTACTAACACTGTAAAAAACTGCGAAAAACCTATTTATAATTTGTGTTTCGGGCTTTGACGCTATGTTACTCCTAACTGAATAATAACGTTACCTTGCGTTACGGCCGGGATCGAACCCACGTCTTTCGGGTCAACAGTCAAGCGCCATAACCACTGAGCTAACGCGGCGCCCCCCCCCCCCACCCAACCCCTTTTTAAACAAAAACAAAAAGAGACAAAAGTGTTTGAACTACATGCTCTGTCTGTATATAATTTACCACAAAACAATGCGCCTAGAAAAGTTTTGCTGCATGACATACTGTGCTCTTGATCTAAGAAAACAGTTGTAGTGAAAACTGCACGAAAAAATGCTAAATAGACTCACTGCTCAAGACTCAATGGCTTCTACATACAAGCGGTATTAATTTAAAAACACTCTTCTGAATATTTGAGTTTCCTACTAATGATATAGCTTATGTAAGATAAAATCGACACCGCCAGCCTGTCTTCAAGGGCACCGACCGAATCCATTTTATACCGCTTGCCTTACAAGCCGATCATTCAGGATTTCAGGATCTTAGTTTTTCTTTACCATTGAGGTACGAAAGAGGCTGGGACTAAAGGCATTTGAGTGCCTGACGGAGGTCCCAGCCCCCTCGTTTACAGAATCGACAGCAAACACAGAAAACTACAGAATGATTACAATCAGGGTTAAACAACCAACTGTACAAAAAATGCACTTAGGTTGTACTCTCACATAATGAGTAATCGTATATACAAAGCAAAAATCTTATACAGAATAAGTGGATAAGCTAGATAGTTAGATAAGGCAGCACTAACGTCCGAGCGTCATGTTTCTCTGATAATGGCTAATTACGTCAGGTTAAACAAACGACAAAAGTGCACAACTTGCACGGGGCAGATCAAATAATCGGCGTCTCAAACCCGACATTCCGCCATTGAATGTCGGAAAAAAGTGGGCATCAAAGGCAGGTAATGAATCCACCGAGAACCATCGTCTGCATTCTTAAGTGGCGCGCAGAGCAGACGACCGAAGAAGCCCTAAGAAACACTAGCAGACGACGGCAAGCGTACAAGCGACACCGGGGAATAATAATTGCACGCCAGCCCTGTGACGCAAAGGGCCCAATCAAAGTGACGTTCTAACGTCTGGAGATCACGGGAGAGGTAGCAAGTGGATCCCGACAGGCACGCTATATGCAGCCAAGTGACAGCAATGAGCGGGCCATCCCGAGACGAGACAATCCGAATGACATTCGGCCGACGTGATCGCGTGTCGTCTGCACAGCGCACGGGTACGAGAGTCTGAGGACGAGAGTGTATCGAAGACCGCGAAAGGCCGAGGAAGAGGCGATGTGCTCAACGGACCAAGATGACGTCAGACCGCGGCCGCCCGGAGGCCTCTTTCCCGGTAGGGCTATTGACAGAGCAAACAGCCCTCCCGGGCTCCTGATCGTTAATTTGGTGCAGTAAAGCTGAGCTTTCTACTCGGACAGTGTATCCACTTCAGAAGCGTTCGTTTGCATTAGGGGGACGGAACAGCGAGAGAGCCCTTTGTCCTGCGGTCGAATGACTTGATGTGGATGTCGACAGTGATGACATGATGAGAATCAGTGCTTTATTATCTGTAGACGGCGTGAACTTCTCAGAACGCAAGTAGGAGAGAAAGTTGAGCTAATATATAGCTCATTCGTAAATAGAAGAGGTCACTCACGAAGGATGTCTTGGAAGCGGCCAATACAAGCGCTCATTCTCAACGGGTTTGATTTATAGACCTCCTATACCCCTTCAGCTCTATGCTGTTCTCTTAAAAATAATCCTTTTATTTTTAATATTTACTAAGAGAGGGCGGTTGCCAACTCTTGTGTAAGCAAGCAGTTCCCTGGTTGAATTCAAGCAGCTTTAATGAAATAGTAAATAGCGGTTCGAGGTGTGAGGGCCTCGACTTCAAAACGCTTGGCTGCCGTAAATGTTTAAAATGAGATCATTCATTGCCGCGAGGAACACTGCATTACGCAATAGGGGGAACACGTAATCATGATTAATTAGTTTCGATAACCAGCAAGTCGCAGTGTGGAGGGCACTTATTCAAAGGAATTCTTTACAGAGCGCAGTGCTTCAACGTACCAGAACCCTGGAATGCGTTAATGACCAACGTTAGAGTAATCGAAAACACACCACGTGTGGTTATGGAAACCGACCGGTTCGCTATTGATAGCCAGCTTGAATTTGGGTCACGATGTAGTCCTGTGCAAATGCTTTGATGGGTCTCGAAAAATACGGTGCGCCGAGTGAAAACTACGAGGCGTTTTCGAGGGTATTGAACTGGAAACTCAATGAACGTGCTGACCGCGATTTCGCGAGAACAACTTCACGATGAAAACATCTAAATTATGATGATCTGTACAAGAACAGAAAAGATCTGTACAAGAACAGATAAGAAAGAAATATGATCTAGACGTCCCTGAACACTAGGCCACATATGTTCACTTTTTCAATTTTTTTAACCAAAAGACTCCGGACTAAAGAGACATGCTAGTATACGAGAAAAGCAGATTACACATGAAGATTTCAACAAAGACACTCTTGCAGCCTTCATAACCTCCATACCCCCCACACCACCTCCCCCCTTGACCATGTCTCTCGTTGAGGAACAACTGTCTTGGGTCCGGTCACTGGGAAGGTCAACAATACGTGATCGACCAGACCATCGACATAATCATCAGAAGCGTTTATTTAAGCTGAAAATAAGTCGATCTCCTCTTACTCCTCGCCATCGTACCGAAGGGCTTCTGGCCGTATAGACCACCCACTATGCGATAAAAAATCATTCGTAAAAATTTAAGCGCGAATAGAGTTGAGCCTCGTTACAACAATGTCGAAGGGGCCCTGAGATTACTTCATTATAGCCGCTGCTTCGTTATAGACTGTGTTGACCGAGCTTCCGAAGGCAATCGTCATTACTTCGTTATATCCAATATTCAGTTATAGACCGTTTCGTTATAACGAGGTTCGACTGTAGTTTCTTGCGTTATGCGCTCCTTTAGGCACATCCCACTCAGTGCATGCAACTATGAACCCGCGATGAAGCAAGGCGCTGCCGCTTCGCGGGCCCTCGCGCGGGTTCGCATCGCGTCGCATCTCAGATAGAACCCGGAGCGTAATGACTCTTTTCGCGAGGCCCGATAGAGTTTGCCCACGGGTCACCGGCGTCGATCGGCCGAAAAGACTTTCACATAGGGAAACAAGCGAACGAAGGAATCAAAAGAAGAGAAAAAAGAGAAAAATCTGCGGGCGTCCGACGCAGTCAGTGCCATATGAGAGTGCACGTCATAGAAGAGGCCGGTAAACTGACGCTTTTCCCCTCTCCTTGTTTCCCCGGCAGGCGTCGGCCCCTCATTGGCCCATCCATGGGCCGCGTTCCGAGCTGTGTTGACCGAGTCGGGGAGATGCGCGCGGAGTTATTTGGTGGCGGAGTGGCGAACGGTGCAGCGTCCCGGCCACTCCGGAAGAGGCCTTGCCCGAACGTTGAGCTAGCGAGTGCGGCCTCGTGTGGAGGAATAAAAATAAAGTTTTGGTCTCTTCTAAGCAACTCCCATATTCCGGAGAGAAAACAAAAATGAAATTGGCTCAAGTCAAACACCCTCTCGGTGTGACCCGCCTACTGCCGGTGTCAGAAAATTACGATTTTGGAACCGAAGTAGAAATTGCATGGACGATCTTAGTAGGCCGAGCACAGGGCAGTAACTGCGCAACTTTGCGTCTTTTTTTTCTTTCTGGCTTCGATAACCACGAAATTGCTTCGTCGCGTGTTGGCCCGCGTGGACCTAGTGAGCATATTGCCTATCTCTGGTGTTTGCTTTACCGCGTTCTTTGTTTACCGCCACCGGCACCCGGCCTCGTCGCTGTGGGCCCTGCGTGGGACGTGGCTAAACCACTGTGGGACGTTATACCCACACGCGATAGCTTCTACAACGTTCATGGTTGTTCTCAGAGATTTAGGCGCGTTTCAAAAAAGTTCCTAGTCACTTTTACTTTTTAGTAGAGCGCATATGGGAGAGGTGTTCGTTCTGGCACCGACGACCGCCAACTGCACTGGCTGCTGTCACTGGCGGAAGTTATATTCTATTTGTGGACAAAAGTTCACCCCAAGAAAGAGCTCGTTGGTATTCTGTCCCAGCCAGCGTTTCTCTGTTTCAGCCGCGTCTGCATCTACGCCTGCCACCACAGCCTCGTGGCGATATCACACGTGTCTGTTGTACGCGACTGTGATTCGTGGTTTTGTGTTCGCTGAGACGTCTGTGACATCAGTTCACGCGCAGATCGGAACACATAAGACTGCAGTAGTGCCCCAGGTTCAGCACGGCATCTGCACGTGCAGTGTCTTCAGTCCGTAATTATAGCATGACGTTAAGCTTCTAAGGCGAGTTGAGGTAACACACACACACACACACACACACACACACACACACACACACACGCACACACACACACACACACACACACACACACACACACACACACACACACACACACACACACACACACACACACACACACACACACACACACACACACACACACACACACACACACACACACACACACACACACACACACACACACACACACACACACGCACACACACACACACACACACACACACACACACACACACACACACACACACACACACACACACACACACACACACACACACACACACACACACACACACACACACACACACACACACACACACACACACACACACACACACACACACACACACACACACACACACACACACACACACACACACACACACACACACACACACACACACACACACACACACACACACACACACACACACACACACACACACACACACACACACACACACACACACACACACAACAATCAATCAATCAATCAATCAATCAATCAATCAATCAATCAATCAACCAACCAACCAACCAACCAACCAATCAAATCAAGCAGGGAGTCAGTCAATTCATTTACAGGTGAAATGGAAACCTTGGCACAGAGCCGAGTTCTTATTTGAAGCAACTTGTAGGTTCTTGTGGTTAATGGTTATGGGTGTTTACGTCCTGAAGTGACTCAGGCTATGAGGGACACCGTAGCGAAGGGCTTCGGAAATTTAAACCACCTGGGGTTCTTTAACGTGCACTGACATTGCACAGTATACTGGCCTCGAATTTCGCTTCCACCGCAATTCGACCACCACGGTCGAGATCGAATTCGCGTCTTTCGGGTTAGCAGCCGAGTGGCATAACCACTGAGCCGCCGCGCGGCTGCAACTTGTACGTTCGTCAAAAATTGGATTAACTGCTGGGGTTAGCAAATGGGGTGTGCTGAAGCTAAAGCACATTTGCCTTGAGTCCACTTCCCTGCGGGCGCCTTACACTGCGCACTGAAGCGCGCTGAATCTTCGTGCTACGATTCAAACTTGTCGATGACATTTCGAATGTTACTGCCCGCGCACTAGGAACTAGCGACAGTTTTGTTCTTCAAGAAAAAAGAAATTGACTTCCTGACCACTAGGTACTCGGCAATAATTGGAACATTGCAACCCATCTGTCCACTACATGATATATTGAGAAATTCAGCGAGTGTCATGAAATTGTTTAGTGTAGTGCTACGAATGGCGTCTAAACTTCAGTGGCGCCGCAAATTTAGTTTTTATTGTCCCGCACACTTTGTTTTAGTTGAACCCAGGTAAGGATGCCGTGGCTCCACGGAGGCCTTCAGCCACGAAGGCAGGTGGAACCAAGAACAACAACAACAACAAAAGACCGCGAAGAGGAACGTGGGATGCGCAGCCCAGAAATGGTTTTCTAAGACCTGGGTCGATCGATACAGAAGAGTGGGGAGCAAGGAAAAATAAGTAGTATGAGCGAATAAGCATGGTCAAACAAAAAAATAAGAGGATTGGCACAGGTTCCTGAAGCTGCTACAACAACAAACGGAACAAAAACAACAACAAAACAGGCACGAAAAGAGGTTAAGGGTCAGCGGGTCAAGCCCCGGGGGAAATTGCTCCCCGATGAGAGCCAGCCTGGACCACCTATACAGCTTCGTCAGAAGCCCGACCAGCAGTCCGCTACGTGGCGCATACACGATGTCGCCCAACAAACCGGAAGTAAAGGACGCCGGATGAGGGTGCTTCCGCTTCCGTGAATGCGGGTCTGCCCTGCTTCCCCCCCCCCCCCCCCCAATCTTTGTCTCCCCCGCCCAGGCCGCTCCTTTCCCCCAAATCAACCCTATTTTTTCCTTGCCTTTGCAAGCCTCCTCATGTATGCGCCTTCGTTCTGTAACGTTTCTTACCTTCCTTTCGACATTTCGCGAGCGCTGCAGCAACAGGCGCAAAAACAATGAGCTCAGTTTCAATCAACTTTCTTCCCATCGTCCCTCATTACCCAGATGATAGACTGACACAGAAACGCAAAGCAGCCTGCTAGCCTGGGCTCGTTTTGAAACGAAGTCTCCGTCCGCTAAGATGCTGAGTCGCAGAAAGCAATTTTGTCGTTCGCGAACCATTCATCGCAATGAACGCGGGGTACTCCTGAATGAGCTCTGTCGAAGACTGCTTGCTTGAAGTTCCCGCTCCTCTGAAAGGAAATAGGTTCAGTTTCCGCGCAGTTGAAAAACGTGGAGAAAGCTATGTACTGTTTAATTGCTTTCAATTACCACGCCAACGAACCGTGTAAACATTGTGTACGACTTCTATTGCTTGACTGGTCGTACTATGTTCTCTTTTTGTGTTTGTAAAATGCGTTTTTAAAATTTAGCATGCTTAAACTGTTTGTTGTGATTATTAATTTCCCCTGCACCTGTTTTCAGCTGTGTATTTGCTATCTGACATATTTTTATCTTGCTTCATATATACAATTAATAACAGGAGGTCCCCCTGACAGTTTCGACTTTGGGACCTCCTTCTGCAATAGTTAATTTATGCACCTCTTACCTGTAACTTTTTTATCAACAAAAGCGTTCAAACCGTACCCCTAATTGAAGCTCGGTGCAGGGCTTTTTCGGATTGACTGAGTACAACGTTTTAGCACACAGTTGCTGCTGTGTGACTACAGTTGAAGATTTTCCTGGATCTCGTTAGATTGTATGCACATAGAACAAGGTGCACGCCCAGGTAGCACCCTGATAAGTGCGATAAGGGTATCGTGAAAGTGTCGCCACCTGGTAGTAAATAGTCTGTCCGAGCTTAGAAACGATGCTCCTAGTAATCCCCGCGGTGCCCGCTAGCACAGTAAAACTTAAGCGAGGTTTTCAAGTTGTGCTTAGAACGCTGTTTCGTAGGCGACAGTCATGCGAAAGCAGGTGCCGCATTGAGCAGGAAAATTTGAGAGTGGATTTAAAAGGCTTGCGGGAATAAGGTGGTGCCCAGAATCTCGATTCAGGTGTTTTGGTTTCATGGGCCATGTTGTGAAAAAGTTACGTGAACTAGCAACGCTGTCACGAGGCTTGTGGGGCAACATTAAAAAAAATAGAAACTTTGTGGATTAACACACAGTTTTGTAGGGTAATGGGGGAAGGTATGTATAAAGCCTTGAAGTAATTTTCTTTATTGTTTATTCAAACAAAACCCTTAGAGCTTGTGCGAAGTTTTTTTGTGGGGTTTGCAAATCTTTCAAAAAAGATCCGCTGTATTTCGGCTCCCCACATCAAAGGGCAGTGGATATCATTCTTTGACCGTCCGTGCAAGGAAACAAGGATGAAGAATTGTTGTCCTGAAGGAATACTGTCGGAACTTCGGAGCAGTGATCAACTCAAGAAAATATGCAACGCAACGGATGGAAGTGGGAGGAGAAAAAGAGTCACAGATGATCGATGCGTTGTAGCGGCAGAGTATGAGCTACCCCCCCCCCCCCCCCCCCGGGCTCCGTGATGCATTACAAAAAACTGATGTTTGTGATAAACTCAGTGAAACACCTTCAGGCGGAGATCCATAGATGTTCAATCAGAAGAGTCCAGCTCGATTCCGTCTTCATATTGCTTGGGTTAAAGAAGCATAAGCAATATAAAAAATCTTGTCCTAAGGAAGCGATCGTACTAGTCAATGAGAAACCTCGTGGCAACAGACTGAATGCGTTCTGCCATATCAGGATAAACTTTATAAACAGGATCCCATATAGGACAGGCGTACCTTGCAGAAGCTCTTACGTGCGCCTGATACGGTGCCTTTATAATCTTTGTGTAACGCATGTTGAGAAAACTAAGGGATCTATCTGCCTTGCTGCTTACGCTAATAAACTTTTGACGGGTTAACGGCAAGTTGATAGCAAGCTCTGTGAAGAATTTTTTCACCTCACCATTTCAAACGCTAGCACAAAAAGACTTTGCCTGCTTTACCTGAAAGTTTCATACGTTAGACACGTAATAGCTTGTAGAATTCTAAAACCTCTTCAGTTCCCTTTTAACTTATAGATCTCACATATGATTCTGTCGTCCCCGAAAATGTTCCCTTTCCCTTTCAGTATACCGTGCTACTGTATCCAAGCCCGATTACCTGCTTCGAGCGCTGCATATTTCGTCTATGTCCATTTTCATGATTTAGTTTTGCCAGGATCTCACTTACTCGAGTTTCTTGTCTATTGATGGCTGGTGGCAGCCACGGCGGAAGCCTTAAGTGTCAGAATTTGCGAACAGCGGCTGTTGAATCAGGCGCGTGCCACGATCAATCAAGGACACGAACCCGCAACACGCTATATCAACCGCAGGGAGGGCTGTTTCTAAATCCGGAGCGCCAACTCCCGCAAGCGATCTCGCCGAGACGAGCGTTTTTAGTCGACACAGCATTTGTTCTCGTCTGCCAAGAGGAAAGCTTCAAGTCGGAGCCACAGGGGAGAACAAAGCACATTTCTTCTACTCCGTTTCTAACGAAGACAAGCAATGGAAGTCGTCGAGGGAAACAAAGAATGCACCCTCGGCGCCAAAAGCTTGCGAGATGCCGTATCAGCAGAAATACCAATTGTAGCGCCCTCTGGGGACGGTTTCAGGAAGAAGTGTAGTTGCGCTTCGTGGACGACACACAAAACTGCAAGCTGCACCCGCCGCGGTGGCTCAGCGGTTAGGGCGCTCGACTACTGATCCGGAGTTTCCGGGTTCGAACCCGACCGCTGCGGCTGCGTTTTTATGGAGGAAAAACGCTAAGGCGCCCGTGTTCTGTGCGATGTCAGTGCACGTTAAAGATCCCCAGGTGGTCGAAATTATTCCGGAGCCCTCCACTACGAGCACCCATTACTTCCTTTCTTCTTTCGCTCCCTCCTTTATCCTTTCCCTTACGGCACGGTTCAGGTGTCCAACGATATATGAGAGAGATACTGCGCCATTTCCTTTCCCTAAAAACCAATTATTACAATTTATTATCACCATTTAGTTATATTTTGTTTGGACAGGGTGCGTGACAATTTGGATCTCTCGCGGATATGTCATCCTCATCATCAGTTTGACCACGCTTACTGCAGGGCAAAGTCATTTCCGATATCTCTCCGAGTAACCCTGTCCTGCACCGGCAGCGGCCACCTTATTCTCGCAAACTTCTTAATCTCATCCGCCCACCTAGCGTTCTGCCGCCCCCTGCTACGCATGCCTTCTCTTGGAATCCACTCCGTTACCCATAGGAACCATCGATTATTTCGCTTTCAAATTACATGCCCAGCCCACGCCCATTTATTCTACTTGATTTCGACTCATCATCATCATCAGCCTGAGTACGCCCACTGCAGGGCAGAGGCCCTGCAGCTCGCTTTTGTTGTCTCGGACACGACGTTCCTTGAGATTTGGGCGCTGATGTTGTTCAACGAATGGGAGCAGAGCCCGAAACATCATCTTATTTAATTTAAAAGTTTGTAGTCTCAGGACAATTCTTGCTTTAAAAAGAAGAGTGAGCACGGACAGCGGAGACTAGACAATTCGAGCCTGAAGGGAACCAATAATCGGTTCACATTATGCGGCCTTCGATTTGAGGAGTAATGCACTTGGTATTGACGGTACAAAAACGTCAAATCGAACGATCGGAATTTCGTAGTAAGCATGTTCGAGTAAACGAGAGTCAGCTTTTCTATGATCAACGTGTGAAAAAGAGTAAAGGTAAAAACTTACAGGTTATAATTATACTGTTTCGTAGAACTAACTATTTGTTACTTTTATGCAGCAGGGTACTTCCTTGTTGCGCTTAACTTAGCGGAGCTCCCATGGGGTACACGTTTTCTTCGAAACTGTAACCTTCTCTTGCAAATACATGCGTGTTCCTGTGTTATCTTGGTCAACTTAGACTTCCCCAAGCAGCACAGGTAATTGGCCCAATATTGGCAGGGTTTGTTTCACACTGTTTTTGTACGACCGACATTTGCCAATATATTCCTAATATTGGACAGATTACCTGTGCTGCTCGGGTCGACTGGTTTGGTGTATCCATGTATTAAAGCGCTAGATGCATGAGCAAGGTTCGTTCGTGTCACGACGTCCTACGTCATCAAAGAGGTTGGCAGGGGAACGGGGTTCACTGTATAGAGGACAGGGCTAAATTGAGAGACGTAAGAGAGGCCTTTGTCACGTATTGAACGTATACTTATGCTGATAACAGGGACGCCTGTGCGCCTGCATGGAAAGATGGATGTTGGTGCACGAGATAGTGGACAAATAAAAGTCACAATGTAACCGTAGGATGTATCCCTTACAAAAATTTTTTAGGGTATAGACTGTCCATAAAATTCTGTCTATAAAGGCAACAGACTCTCTACAGATAAATCCCAGAGAACAGTCTATAGGCAATACAAATCCTGTAGACAGTCTATTGTCTATTCATAGTCTATAGACAAACGTCTATTAAATGTGTACGGCCATAAAATATTATGGCCATACACTTTTAGTTGGCTTCTATCTGGACACTCTATAGACTATGAATTGACAAGAAATATCTATAGGAAGGCAATAGAGTCTATAAGAAGTCTATAGACTGTCTATAGACCATTTTTAAAGGATATCTTGCTTTAAAAACTAGTTGTCGAAGGTTAAAGACTTCGGTGAGAAAGACGACTCCCCCAGTTCTGATTTACGTTGGCCACGAACGAAATGGAATAAGTCGCGGCCCGGAATTAATGATTGCCAGCAGCCACAACCAAGGTACTATAACAACACCACGAGCAACGCTAGGTTAAGCGAGTCATGGCCAGATGCTAAAGTCCGGAACGATGCAAGCAGATTAGGTTGCGGCTAAATTGGCAAGCAGCGGGTCTCTTGAGGAGTCCCAAAAGAGTAGGAAGGGGGGAGGAGCAGGCAGGACGAATGGCCGCCCCGTACGCCAGCCGGATGAAATCTAACGAGCCAGGCCTGTCTGATCTCGTCCGCATCTCGACTTTTAAAGCGGACCGCTGGGGAGCTGGCTTTCTCTCTTTCCCTTCTCTTGCGCTCCGCAACGGCTGCCAGGAAGGATTTCGCAAGGAGCCATCTCCTCTTCGCATGCATCCGGTGTCCCGGCAGTGGCGCGACGAAATAGTTTAAAGAGAGCTCCCTTACTGTGACGCCAGTTAAAGTGCCACCCTTTTATGTGAGCGGCGCGCGAAGGAGAAAAAAGTTCACAGGGACACTTAAGTTTGCTTTGATGTTGATAGATTTTATGGCGCAAGGGCATCTGTGGCCAAAGAGCGCAATGACACAAGGAATTTTTCTTCTACACAAGGTGGGGTCAAAGACCCATTTCCCAAACATTTCCCCGTAAATAAGCCGTGCACCAGACCAAGAGAAATCTTGTACTCACTGTATCACTGGTGGATACCCGGCGGCACTGGGGATCGAACCACGCACCTCCCGCATCAGAGGCGGATGGTCAGACCACTAGGCCACCGCTGCGGTGCGTTTAAAATGTGAAAGCATTAGCAGCTGTTGAAGCCTTTACCGAATGTGACGTCACTTTCGGCATGGTGACGTCACTTCCCGTCAGCCAACGAGCGAATTTCAGGACCGACGACGCATTTTGGCGCCATGGTGCCTCTAATGAAAAAAAAAATATGACAGCCTAACGTGCCCTCGGTTTCAGTTGATGAGTGCGTCCCACGGCACCCATTGAGGTGAAGAGTGAGTTACGTGACCTGCGGTCATATGTCACCGATAAGAATGTGTGATTCGAGCTTGCTGTAGGGCTGTAGGATGACGCCATTTCATGGCGACCATATTTGAGGGAGAGAAGGAGCTGCATCGCTTATTTTTTTGATGATGACGTCATTTCTTTCGACCGAGAAGAATACCAGCCGAATAAAAACAGTTTCAGCGGCTCTGAAGAGCTCTGAAATATAATGACACTGAATAAACACATGCAAAGAACTGAAAACACTTCAAAACAAGTGGAAATTATAAGGTGCGAGCGGAAGAAATAAGGATCAACGGTGCATTTGAGAACTATTACAACAAAAATGAAAAAAAAACATAATGTTCGAAACGAGACTGCACAATTACGGGCATTACAAGGAGAATTGAAAACAAACAAAAAAATGGCTGACAGTTTAGCATTGCTAAGCGTGAAATATTGTCCGAGAGCAGAGTTTTTTGCAGGTGCACCGCACCGTCACGTACCTGAAAGCGCAATTGAGGTGTCCACTGTTGTTGTTGTTGTTGCCCTCAAAAAAGTTAATAGCTTGTATCCACTGCTAGGGATTGGCCAAGACACAGGCGGCGACTGAAAGACGCTGAAAAACGTTTTTCAGTCGACCAAGGGAGCCAGTTATGCGCGTCCTCAACTTTTTCATCGTCATTACCAATTTATCCAATGTACGCAGGCGCGATATGCTCCAGTGACGCGTTTCTGCAGCATTGTTGTCAACGCCAACGCGTATTGCTCTAGTGCCCTGTTTCTGCCACATCGTGGTCAACGCCAACGCATGCAGAGTACATCTCTCTGTCACTTCCACCACACAGATCAAAGCGTGAATATTAATTTGATAGTGGTATAGTTGCGGGGGCTTAGTGGTTACGGTGTTCGGCTGCTGGCTCGAAATACTCGGGTTCGATCCCGGCCGCGGCGGTCGAATTTTGATGGAGGCGAAATGCTAAAGGTCCGTGTGCTGTGCGATGGCAGTGCACGTTGAAGAACCTCAGGTGGTCGAAGCTTCCAGAGTCCTTCACTGCGGCGTACCCCAAAGCCTGAGTGACTTTGGGACGTTAAACCCCACAAATAATAACCATAGCCAGTTGTATTTGCTGATGAAGAAGACGATGGGCAACGCACAGCGCGAGAGTGTGTTCCAGTTTTGTTAACTGCGTTCAGGTGAATAGCCACCCGATTCTTGGCCGATCCCTTAGTGTGGGTATGTGCCATCTTTTGATGGGCAAACAACAACAACAACAACATGAAGCGTGTTCGGATGCGGCGATAGCGTACTGCTCTCGTGCAGTGGCCAGCGAAGTAGATCTGTTCGCGCCACCGCAGGTTTGAATCCCAGTCGCGAATATTTATTTCATTAATTTTCATTTATTAATTTCACCCAGAGGGACCCACAAATACCGAAAGCATGCAAACATCCCAAGATCTTGCTCGGGGTTTACCCATCGGCATAGTGCTTAGCGGCACTAAAAATAAATTAACGTTGACCACCGTTTCTTCTTCGCTAACATAATGGGTCCTGTTTGCTGCTAGAATGGCCAAAGCATACACTACTCTACAATATGGAATCAAAAGCCCGACGCAGGTCCTTCTACATGTAAGGGCCCGAGCCCGGGCCAGCTCCTCAACTCCGAGACCAGGCCCGGTCGAGGCATGGCGAAACAGTGCAATTAAGGTCCGGGCTTGTAAGTGGGCTCGAGCCGGTGCAGTGCTTTATTTGTGTTTGCTCACTAATTCATGTTCTCATGTTTAATACCACAAGCAGCACAGATAATCTGGCCAATATTGGAATATGATGGTCCAATGTAGGGCCGGCCTTTGCCAATACATTTCCAATGTTGGGCCCATTTCATGCGCTGCTTGGGACATACAACCCACAGTTTCTCCAGCTTCGCCGTGACGTCAACGGCAGGCTCAACGTCTGGAATTTGAGGCCTTAGTCGAGCGCACCGCTTTGTGGTTTATATGTTTGCGTCCGTCCGTCTCCTGATACAGCCAGCGAACCGAGCTGGAGGTTTAATCGACCATGATCCCGCTGCGGCGCCTGGCGCCGGTGCTCTCCCGTTAGACGCGGTCAGGTGAATTCGAGACCCTAATCCTTTAAGCTGGTACTTAGCGACCGGAGCCACCGCTTTTGGTTTAACTGGATTACTTTGCAGGTAATGGGAACAGTGCTTCAATTACGGGGGAGTCAGCGAGCATGCATTAGGAGAGTACGGGTGGCTCGGTTTTAAACAGCGTGAAGAGTAAATTAGCGAACCGCCCGAAACTGAAAAAGGGAAGTTGCATGCAGTACGTAGGATAAAACTCTGTGCCATCTGTGCCATTCTGCCATCCCAGTGATTTCGGTGTTGCTTTCCCATTGAATAACTTGCAGACTATATTGTCAAAAAAGCTCCCTCTTAAGTCGCGCCGGGCTACACTATTGGCATGAAAAGTGAATGGATCATAGAAGTCGATTATAAATATCATTGCTTGAAAACTGGCATAACATTTGTAAATTCTAAACCATGCTTGTCATTTTTCTGACCGCAGTGTTAGGTTGTCTCGTAAGATGACTTTAAAGTCGCCTTCGTCGTTCATAGTGCATGCACACTACTTCGAATCACCGCTACGTGTTAGACGGGCTCTGTTTGCATAGAAAATGCAAAAATGAACCCACCTGCATAAAGCGGAAAGTAACTGATGGCATCGGCCATGTTATTTTCCAGCGGCTACTGAAGCACGTGGCAAATCGCCCATAGGAACCCTGGTAGTGCAGCAGGTGTAAAGGCCTTTCTTCTGTGGAGGAGCTAGATGCCACTTAGTGTTTTCTTCCGTGTGAGCAGGTCTTAACTATCCCTTTACTTTTTTTTGCCCCTTTTTCTCTTCGTCTCGGACACTTGCTTGAGCACCTGCTTTTAGTTCTTGTTTTGATGCTTTTGAATCTACAGAGGGCTTGGTAGTTTTCTTTTTTTTCTGTTTTCTTTTGTAGATAGCCGTCTTTCGCAATGCTGAGTGAAATGTCAACCTGCTCAGAACCGCGCGATCCACACAATGTCTGCCTTCCTGTTTACTCCCGGTCCATCCGCCCACCCTGGCTCATCAATATTTTAGGAACTGGCATAGGACTGTCAGGGGGAAAGTTGCCTCCATGTGAGCATCCAGCGAGGGGTATGAAAGAAAGGAGAAAAGAGAAGGATGAAGAATACACAAACGCTACGACGACTACCTCAGCGCAACGGTTCTTCACTCCTTCTTTTAACTTTCAATCCCGTGCATTCCTTCCCCCCTTTCCTTTTTCAACTTATGCCTCATGGCACACTTCTCGAATAAAAAAAAAAAATGAATACTTCATACCTATACGCTCGGCCATCGGGCTGCAGCGCGCCCAAACGCCCGCATGACATTTTGAATTCTCTACTCCCGCCTCCACATTCCTCGCGCCATCTATATTTGTTGTTTCTTACTACAGCGTACAAGAAAGAAGGAGCGGTTATTCGCATTTCTGCAATAACTTCCGGCGTGTAACGGCGTATTAAAAACATTAGGGGCATTCACTTGAAGTGGCACGAGTTGCACTGTCAGCTGCTATGGTAGGATTAAATACATACATACATACATACAAGTTTTATTCTCCACAAAGAAGTGGAAGGAGGCGGAGGGAAAAGCCGTACATTTGCGGCTTGAAAAATCCTCCGCCCCCTTACAGTGCATACAGCAGCAGAGCGGGACAATAGACAGTCACATTTTTTTTGTTGCAAAGAGGCAAAAAAATAAAAAAAAAATAAACAGCACTATATCGCATCACAAAATAAAATAAGCCTAAATAAGAGTTTCAATAGAACACTGGGTTTGGACTCCTGGAAAAACATTTTTTGTTTTTGAAAAGTAAACAATGCAATGTAATTGACCATAAAGATAGACCTGTGCGTTCATTCACAAAAAAGAGTATGAGTAGCAAAATATTTGTACATATTGGGAAGAGACATATTGGATACATCAGCGCCTTCTTTTTCTGCAGCATTCAGTAATCGCGGAAGGTTATACCGGAGTGTTTGTTGTCCATAGGCAGTACGACATTTTGGAACTTTCCATCGTTCTGGAGTTCTGGTGCTGTAGATGGGATAATTGGGTTTTAGTTCTGCCATTTCAGTAAAAACTGTACTCTCTCGTTGGACACTTAAACGGTACTGCCTGCATAATTTGTATTCGTAAATATTTCTTACTTTCAATAAATTAAGCGAAGCAAAGATATCTGAAGAAGGCGCTGTGTATTCAACGTTTTCAATTATTCGTACTATTTTTTTCTGTAGCCTTTCAAGCTTCAACAGATTAGTTTTTGTTGATGTTCCCCAGACTAAATGAGAGTAGTTTAGGTGGGAAACAAAGAGAGCGTTATAGACCATTAGTTTAACTTTTTTTGGAAGAGTATAGCGGTTGCGATTTAAAATTCCAGTTATGCAGCTCAGTTTGCTGATTAGACTGTTTACATGATCATTCCATTGTAAAGTTGAAGTAAAATATACCCCTAACACCTTGACAGTATCTACCACATCAATGGCTGCGGATCTAAACATTACGGTTCCTTGTAACGAAATTTGTTTACTTTTTGGTCGAAAAATTACCACCTTTGTTTTGTTTGCGTTAAGTTTTAATTGTGTGAGGTGGTCAGGGGGCTCATGCTCAAGCGCAATAGGCTTAGTGGGCGACTTGCCAGTTAATGGTCTCGTCACCCATAGTTAATGAGACCCTGACGCAGGTTGTAAGTGAATGCAGTCGAGGCACCTGCATTACAGTGGCTAGAATGCACCTGCACTCTAACCACTGTATCTGCATCACCCTGTCACGTGACTTGTTGGTGCGAACACGCCAAGGCCCTACGGATTTCCGTCTTCGTGGTAGCTGATCCACTGTCTGCTTGGTGGTGACGTCATGTCGCGAGAACCTCACAATGCTTGCGACGGAAGTATTTAACACTTAAGCATAACGCCTTAGCGTTTAATGGTTTAATGACCATACATACAGAATTAGGCATTCTCTACTTTACATTCATACACCCCCGGTAGACCTCAACCGCACCTGGAGCTGAGGTGCAACGGTTAAGCGATGCGCCACTGCTCTGCGATGGCAGGTGTTGCCACTGGTGGGGCTTGTGCGAACTAGGTTGCTCTTGCCGAGCAATCAGGGTCGCACAAGTCCCACCAATCATTGATCGCGATCTCACGATGAGTCATTAAATTAAAATCTACCTGCCACGGTGTGCCGTTCTCTCACAACGCAATAGGCAGGTTGTGATGACGCTACAAGGTCACGTGACCTAGGTGGTCCACATGCCTTCTAGGTTGCTCTTGTGGGAATTTTTCCTCAACCGTTTTTCTCACGCTCAACGACGCCTACGACGACGACAGCTTTTCTGCGACACGGGCTCCTTAATGCTCTCGCGTGAAAATAGCATAATAACAGCTGTAACCCGCTCTTAACCGAGCACACAAGCGCCAAGTGTTGCTTGGATTGAGTTCAAGTGGTTCACGCCCAAGAGCAGGTAGAACCCAGCTGGGACACCCCCCCCCCCCCCTCCCTACCCCCCTCGCGTCGACCCGACACGCTGTAGAGACATTAGGCGCGAACTCTTGCGTCAGAAGCACTGCACGGCACGCGGACGCAGTGGACGGGTGCGGGACCTGAGAGCTCATCCAGGTGACAGCGTAAGTTAAATGATTCTCAGACTAGGAACTGCACAGGTGAAAGAAAAAAGCGAAAAAAAGCAGAAGAAATACGAGCTTGGCAGAGCACATAGCCAATGAGGAGGCCCCGTGAACTGGGCTGTGAAGGCCAGGCGCTGTGGAGCCATTGCACAATAAGAACCTCTTGAGCAATTTTAAAAGGGTCTGTCGTGAATTTTCATTACGTCTTATATGTTGCCGAGAGGGTTTCCAATGCTAGTTTTTCATTCTTTCTTCACCTCCGTCGGCATGATGCCTGATCACTTTGAAATGGGAGGAACGAACAGATTTGTCCAGAACCATTAATGCGATAGCGTTATACTGCCCGTACGACGCGATACCCAGTGTCTGTGGGATGATAGTTCTCCATGAGTCGAATATGACTGTGAAGTCACAACCCTCTTAGCAAGTCATGCTTGGTGTTGAAGTCAGAGTTCACGTGGTGGTTTGTGCGGGGTAGTGACGTCGTTTGACGGCTATTACGGAGTGCCTTTGAAGAAAGAAAAGTAATTTCAGTGAAAACAAGTATGGCCGAGCCAGGACTGGAACCGCTGCCTTTTGGCTCGCGAGCCGGTCGGGAATCCCCTCGAGCAATGAAGAAAGTTCACACGGCTTGGTTAAACGTACGCCTTGTGTGTTTTGTGGGGAAAGAAGAAAAAATTTAAAAATTCAAAATTTATTCAGAAAAAAAAGAAAAAGCACACTGCTCGTGTCTTCGAAGTGATATACAACGAGGACTTCAGGCTCCTGAAGGAACCAATTAACGCCATGATATCACGACATTAAAGCTGAACTTAAGTGTCCCCCGAATATTATTGTGAACATGTTTCTGCGATGTTAGAGGTGGCTTTCTATGTTTTTGGCGCCTTACCTCCAAAGTTCACCGAAATCATTAATCATCTTGGCGGATAGCGACGACATTTCCGAACACGACTATTGTCGAGCGAATAGAGTTTTCTGCTTGTGCACAACAGGTTGCCTCAATAAACAGTACATTTGGATTCTGCGTCGGCCCTCCTCTACGGCATCCGCGTCTGTATTCATGACAGTGTATTGTCGAATACTGTGTAGCAGAAGATTCAGCCACTTTATGGGGCTCCGTATTAGTTCATGAAGCTCTGAAGGAAATAATGCTTTTGGTAATGTTATTATTCGTCGACAGTGTGAACTATTCCCGTGCAGTAATGATATCTTGCGCGTCAATTTGGTCAGGTTGACCAAATGCATAGATTTAATAAGCTGCCTATGATGTTGGCGAGGCCAAGATAATCCATTCGAGTCAAATCATAATACGACAGAAATTGGACAGGTTTTGCCTCTTGCGTTCTAGCTTTGTTAAGCGATACAGTTGAAAGAACTGTAATTAGGCCGCAACCCAGTAATGACCCTTCCCCAGCAGCGCATCGCGTTTAGGTGTAGTTCCAACAAATAGCAACGCACTTAGAGCTCCGCTGTACTGCAACTTCAAACGCAAGTCCTGAAAATTTAGAGAAGGGTTGTTGACTCGCCTAGCTGCCGCTCCATGCCGTATCGCGCTGAACATTCAAAACTGCATGGAAAGTTTGAATGCTGAAAGTTATCAGATACGCGGAGGCAGAGAAAATCGATATTGATTCACATAACTCATATCAAAACAAAGGCATGAGCTTAACCTGGGCTCTCATATTTGCAAGCTATTATCAATATATATCATTAGGTAGCTGTTATAAATCTCTTTATCAGAGACCATGACACGCCCAGTGCCTGCATGTTATAAAACTTTGCCAAACATTGCTAAACTGCCACGCTACAAAATGCGTCTAATAAAATCTATGCAGGCACACATTACCTCGTATATGTAAGTTTGCATATTGAATTGTTTAAACACAAAAGTTCCTATTTAAGAAAGACTGCGTTGAGCAGTGACCCCTAAAACCAGTTATGAAAATTTTAAAATTTGGTTCACTTTCATTTTAAGCGCGTATATGAACTCCCGCTCAATAAATCGCTTTGGCATTTACGGTTTAGCATTTATTCGGGGTCGACAAGTCCTGTCATCTGCTACCTCTCTCTCTCTAGCTCGACACTTTCGTATCAGTGATAGATTGTACCTTTTAACGCGGTTACGGTCGAGCCGCTAAACCTCGCGGGAATAGCCGACAGCGCGCAAAATTAATGTTTCGTGGAATCCCGGGACACACGTTACGGGTGGCCAGAAACAGTGCCCAGATGGGCGGGCTGAAAGGGGTGCAGCTCTGTGTACCACGGCCTGCTCCTGCACATGCGGTGAAGGGGTATTTATAGCATTCAAAAAAGTACAAAGTAAGAAAGACGTAACGCAAGGAGGCGGTAGATAAAGCTCGCCACCACGACACTGCGGCGCGGTTGGCCGTAGCTGGCGGACTTTCTAAGCTAAGCCGAGCATTGGCCGCGTTGTCTTCATATTCCCCCCCCCCCCCCCCTCTCCCGAGAAGCACCTCGGCAGTCGGCGATGATGGATTGTGGCCGCGATGATAGATCATCACTGGCCTAGTGTCAGGGGAGAATGTCAAAAGTCTGGCGCGTTTCATTCTTCACTCCTCGCTCTCTCGATGGAGAAAATGGCTCACACTATGGGCTTGAGTTACGAAACAGAAGACAAAGGCGGAGACACACCGTCACGTCAAACGCACCGAAGCAAAAATATAAAAGAAATAAACAGAGAGAGAAAGAAGGAAACGAGACGAAAAGTGTTACTGAAGGCTGTCGGCGACAGCTCTGAGAGCCTCCAGTTACAATAAGGCAGAAGAAATTCCGTGCGTTTCAATAACGTGCAAGTGTTGTCGCCCATGCAGACAGAGTATTGGAAAGATTGTGGGGGAAGGTCTTTAATGGCAAAAATTTCAACCTGCGTTCGAATCATCCATGCGTAAAACCTCCTTGGCTTGCTATACGTAGCGGGAAAATGTGTCTTCAATTTCGAATTATCGACAAGCGTAACAGACCGTAGAAATGGTCTTTAAATAGTTTCAAGCAGCGTCGAGCCAGCAATGGGAGGCCATATTTTCTAGTACGAAGCGATTCGACGGTGGAGTTGGCCCGTTCTACATGGAAGCATTGTACATTCAGCAGGACTCTAAGGCGCTCTAAACGGGTGCGCAGAAAGCGTAACTAGATCAGAGAAACGTTGCAAATTCTTCATGCTTGATTTCAAAGGCACAGGAGTCTGTCTTAAGGTTATAATACAGGAGCAGAATTTAGGACCACTTTAAACAGCGACGACTAAAAAAAATATAACGTGCTTGCTTAATGAAACAGTGAACTGATCCCAGACTTTCACCAATATTATTTTCTCTACCATATTGAAAAGTATACCTATCTGATTTATGGTTACTTAGGCCCTATTTAAGCGAAACTCGGAGCATTTTTGTGCCCGACCGAGACGGGAAAGGGATTAAGGAGGAAGGTCACATTAAAAAGGGTGCATCGACTGCATCGATAATGAGTTAGGTGACCCACTACGGCGAGCAGAAGTCAGAGGAGCACTGATAAGGCAGTTGCAGATTCTTGGCAAGTGACGAAAGATAGCGCAACAGTTTTGTGCCACTAGAATGGGAATGACAGTCTAGTACAAACATTTATACAAGATTTTTTGTTTTTGTCTGGTTAAAATGTTTATTTTCGCATAGGAGAGCTATGGAGTAATCTTGCTTACCTCCCCGCTCCCCATTCCCTGCAAACCAAACGCTGGCCGGAGCTCTTTACTAACTGCCGTTTTTTTCACGGCTCCCTTGGCTGAACTGTGCTGTTGACAGCAATGTATTAGAGCCTGAAAAGGCATAGTTAGAGTTCGTTCACTGATGCATGTCGCTAGAAGATGGATACTATTAACAAATTAAGGAGTTTGAATGAAATAACGATGTCATTGTACAGTTCTATAATGGCGCCTGAATGTCCATCAAAATGCGTGGATTCGTTGGTTACCTGCAAAATAGAAGTATGGATAGAGACAGCTGAGTAGACTAGGATCGAAAGTGCGCAACACTACATACATACATGCATACATACATACATACATACACACATACATACATACATACATACATACATACATACATACATACATACATACATACATACATACATACATACATACATACATACATACATACATACATACATGCATGCATATATGTACGCATGAATACATACATATATACATACATACGTCATGCATGCATCCATACATACAAAATACATACAAGAATACATACATCCATACATACATACAAACAATAAACATCAATTAAAATAACAAAAATAAAGAGTTGTAACCCTCATCAAAATGCTTCGCTGCTGTGTGAAAACTCCGAAAATCGCTTGGCCACTCTGAACTCACTGTTCTTTCCCTTGCTTTCGGTGTGGCACAGAATAATACAACGAACATACAGGTAGGTG